>JAATLQ010038434.1:0-16819 GCA_013421005.1 Heliconius erato x Heliconius himera | reverse complement strand
TCCGCCAGACAGCACGCAATGCCTCCAGAATTCGGCGGAAAGTAGCGAACGTAAATGTCTTAATGGGAACAGAGTGATCCTGATCATTATATTGTAAAGCTAAAGAAAAAATAGAAAAAAAAATCGTCAATAAAACATAGTTTACTCATTACAATTGTAAAGTCCAAAGTTATCACGCTAACGTCTTTAATGTTCGACATTATACTAATTGACATATCACTCACGTCATTTCGGTCGTGCTTTATAGATTTTAATGGTGCTTTACAGTTTTATTACTTAGAATTTAGGATTTCGACGGGGAAGCTGAGCTCTTAAATTTTTATGATGGAAATTCCTTTGAGAAATACTAAGTTTTCTGTGTGAATAGTGTATTGTTGGTTTAATTTAAATTATTGTGCTTGGTATATTTATATTATTAGTTGGTATTAAACAATTTTAATATAAATATATTTCTATTCGTATTATATTTAATAGTACTATATTTGAGGATTTTTTTTTGAGGTCGTGGCGCAGCGGCACGAGGTGTGACTGCAAAACCGACTGGTTGTGGGTTCGATCCCCACTCGAGGAGATGAAATATTTACTTAAATTTATATTTCCATTTCTTCGCTCTGGTATCAAGGTTAAGCGCTGCGTTGAGTTCTGCCACTCAACATGCAATGCCTCCAGAATTCGGCAGAAAGTGGGGAACGGAGTGTCTTAGCACTAGGTTCCCTCTGCCTACCCTGCTGTGTGCGGGATACAGCGTGAAGCTAATTTATTTTTTTTAATTTTTTTAGTACTATATTTTATATAAAAAATTCTTAATATTAAAAGAGAAAGCAGAAAAGATTATTAATAAATATAATTATTTTTTTAAATTAATTTGAGGCCAGTCGTGGCGCAGGGTACAAAGTGTCACTGTGAAAGCAACTGGTTGTGGGTTCTGGAAAGATGACTGGTTGTGGAAAGATGATTTTTCGCTCTAGTGTCAAAAATGCGGCGTTGAGTTTCGCCAATCAACGCGCAATGCCTCCAGAATTCGGCAGAAAGTGGGGAACGGAGTGTCTTAACACAAGGTTCCTTCCCTGCTGTGTGCGGGATACAGCGTGAAGCTGATTTGTTTTGATTTCATATATAAGGGAACCTAGTGTTAAGGCACTCCGTTCTTCATTTTCTGCCGAATTATGGAGGTATTGCGTGTTGAGTGGCAAAAATCAACGCCGCGTTTGGCTTCGACACCAGAACGAAGAAATGGAAATACAAATTTAAGTAAATATTTCATCTCCTCGAGTGGGGATCGAACTCACAACCAGTCGATTTACAGTCACAGTTTGTGCCTCTGCGCCACGACTGGCTTCATTTATTAGTTATTTTATTAATTTAGATAGATTTCCTCATTTTTTAAGACTATTTTTTTCCTAGGAAGTTTATATATATTTTATAGGCAAAAACGCAAAAAAAAAAAGATTTTTAGTTTAAAATGAGCGACACATTTTAAACTGAAAATCACTTTCTCATCTAAATCAAATTACTTTCTGAAAAGTGCAATGAAAATTTCCTAATAATTTAAAGTCACAACTATCGATATAATTTCGATACACCAATCATAAAGTTGAACAATAAAAATTATTAACTAAAACATCATAAAATAAATACAAAAACTACAAACAATATGGTTGAGAACAAACAATATTTATTTAGTTTATTATAAATTTTCTAGAGACATGGCCTCATGGCTCTATAAAATAGTATCTGATTTCAATACGTTCCTGTACTTGTCACCTTGTATTGTGTTTCTACGATGTCACATAAACCTTTATAATAAATAACTTAAATAGAAACTAAACCAACTTTAAACTAACAAGTAATCTTGATGACAAGAAACTACAAGATAGCGATGACTGAACAAAACAATTGTAGATACAAATACCTAGCTTATGAAAAATATTATTTTTAATTTAATGAAGTCCGAAAAGTCATAGGTACTTTCTATACTAGATAAGATACTATGGTAAGGTTCAAACATTTGGGTCCGTAATTCAGCATATAAAGTACCTATAGAGATCAAGAGTAGAGAACATGGAGATAGTCAGAGTCTTTTTCTGGTAACCCAGCAAAATGTTGTAGATCGATTTTCCGTTTAATAATGGAACCAAACATCACAAGGTGTGGTGTACCCCATATAATTACAATAGTGAGGTCTTCAAGGGGCGAATGAATCTTAAGCTTTTCTATATAAATATAGTTAAAAAAGGGAATTAAATATAAACAAAAATATCAGCATGGGCACTATTGTTTTATTTTATTTTCACGCTATATAGCAGAGTAGGTATAGGGAACCTCGTATTAAGACAAACTGTTTTTCCCCACTTTCAGGCAAATTCTGCAGTGCGTGTTGAGTGACAGAACTAAACGCCACTGCTATTGCTTCGACAAAAATCATTTTTTAACTTAAACTTAACTTAACTTAGCTTCACGCTTTATCCCTTGCGGGGTAGTCAGAGAGAACGGAGCGCCAAACACTACGGTCTCTACATACCTCTTTCGCCTCGTCCACTGTCATCAACCTCTTCATACATGGCCTTCGGGGGGTCCTCATGCTTTTTATGTGACCTTCCTCCAGTATCTTTGATACTGTGTTTTCGAAGGTCAACCGAGGTCTCCCCCTACCTCTCTTACCGCTCACTTTTCCATCATAATCATTTTTTACAAACATAATTTAAAAAATAAACACGACCCACTTTACTATTGAAAATGTGATTTATTTTCCTAATTTGAACAAAGTACAGTCAAACAAACAAACTTAATTGAGTAAAGGTGAACCGTCCAAAACTAATTAACCGAAAGAAATCTACTTTTCATTCCGAGAGCGTTGACAGCGCAAAAAAAGTTTTTACAGTTTTTTTTTCTTTTAATTTATCCTTATAAAATTCGTTCATTACAGAAATACGGCAAATAGGATAGAGTAAGTCTGTCATAAAAAGCAACGAGCCAGCCCTAATGAAGGTAAAAGGTGTTATTATAAGCCTAAAATCAATTTGTTACAAACGTTTATAATGACATTGTTATTTAGATGTTGAGATAGAAAATGATTGTTTCGAATATATTTGATTTGATGAAAATTCTTTAGTGTCCATTATTATGAAAAATAAAGTCACTTATCATTTTATTCTTTGTCGCATTATGTTAACCTTTCTAAACATTTATCAGTTGACCTAGTGTGAAAACACTTCGTTCTCATTAAAACACTTTCGTTTCCCGTTCTCCGAATTCTAGAGGCATTCCGAGTTCTGAGTGACGAAATTCAACGCCGCACTTTACTACAACGAGGAAATGAAAATAATATAAATTTCAATTTCTTCAAGCGGGAATCAGGAAACTCACATCCTGTCGCATTAACAGTCACACGTTTGTGGCACTGCGCCACGAGGTCCTCTTAATTATCATACAATAGTAAAATAAAAATAAAGTGTGAGAATTTAAGCCTGCAATTTGGTAAGTAGAAATTCTCTTGTTGCAATTCTTTAGGGATACCTACGTCAGCGGTTTTTTACGTTTTAAGGTGAGCTTTCAAAGCTCTTTTGCTGCTGATTTGACAAAGATCGACCGACCCCCGTTCGGTTTGGGATTCAGATTTTAATTTTCGGTACTTTGTTATATTATATGTGCATTTTGTAAGTTTTATTTTTAAGATTTATGCTTTCACTTTAATTTAAGTTTCTTTTTATCTTCACACTTATTATTTATTATTCGTATTAGACGGAGGGAATCTAGTATTAAAAACTCTTTTCGCCGAATTCGAAAGAAGTATTGCGTGACAGAAGTCAACGACGCACTTTATCTCGTTACCAGTCTATTTCCTCGAGTACGAATCAAACCCACAACCTGTCGCACTTACACACGCCTGTTCCTCTGCGCCAAAAATCGGGCAAAAAGTACGGGATACAGAGTGAATTTAAAAAATATTAGTTAATTACCTACTTATCGCAAACTTAACCAATATCACCACACGAGCATTAAAACTGAAACACAAATCCAAAATTCCATACACAAAATCATAATAAATGGAAAGCACCGCCACGTGTATTTCAGCAATTGGTTAACTCGCTTACACTGTAACGTGTTCGAATTCGACAAATAACTTCATTTACGGCATTTTATACTTTATGGTAAAAATTATTAGGGATTATTTTAGTATACAGTGTTAGTTATGGCTATACGTGGCCATCGGTGACCAGATCGGTCATTGTTTACGTCCTACATTGAGTACGTCGGAACGTCGAGAATCTGCCTTTCGTATCGCTCAAACCTAGCTTCTGTAGACTAAATAGTGCAGCTATGAAATCAGCGAGGAGTACGCGGTGTATTTAGATTTTTGGAAAATGAAAAAAATTGGATTTTTTATAGCAAGAGTAGAGTAATTTTTGTCTAATTGTATTGTTTTAATGCTTTACATACATACATTGAATTTCTGTGTACTAATTAGGATTTTTTTTCAAATCAGTTTTTTTCTCTCTTTTATATAAATATATTTTTTTTTTATTCTAAAATTGTTAGTATGTTAATTTAAACATAACATTTACAATAATTCAAATTTACATTTAATACTTAAAGTTACAGTTTAATAAAAGTAAAAGAAATATTTTTTCTTTAGATTGATTAGGACGTAGTGTACTGACCTACTTTGTTTTATTGTTTATTTATATTCTCTGGAATTTTAAATTAAAACATAAATATATTTCATACTTCTGTATAATTGTATTAATATTATTTCCTTAGCTTCACGAATGAAACTAGTGTTAAGTCACTCCACTCTACACGCACCGTCCAACTCCAGAATATAGCGTTATTAGTGGTGGAACTCAATGTTGCACTTGGTTTTGTTATCAACGCAACGCCAATGATAATCGAAGCCACAACCCTCGAGTTAAGCTAGTGAGCTAGAGCTGAGCAACAACGGCTTCTTGTTTTGGTTCATAAGTAATATTTACTTAAGTTCATAGCCCCACACTAAAATCCAGTCAACAAGTCAGAGCTTCCAATTCGATATGAATAAAATATTTGGAGTTTTAAGAATAGGGCATACACCGAGTGCCATACAATAAAATCTCGCTTTGAAAAATAAAGAAATTTTCGTTATTTTTGTTGAAGTTAATCTTATGTTTTTTGTGTTTTGTATTTAAAATAACTTCTTGCTTTGTATCTAATTTTATTTTTCAGTTCAAATTGTTTCTACTTTCATACTTTAATTGTTCTTTTTCACAATATGACGGGTATATTTAGATCGTGGCACAGTGGAGGTGCATGTTACGTGATGTGGGTACTGGATTTGATTGTACTCAACTATATTTAAATTATGTTCATTTTCTTACTATGTTTCTACAACAACAATAACTATTCGAATCTGGGAATTTATACCATAAGTAAATTGACAAGATAATATAGCATTTTTTTCAAAAAATCGTATTGCGATGGTCATAGCTTTTAATTCTACGCAAAATGTGATATTTATAATATACGCATTTCAATGATAAAATAAAAAAAACTGTTATGTTTGAGTTCCATCTCCACCTCTGATCATATTATAATATTAAAAAATTAATCAAATTTGAAAATTAAAATAACCTCTCACTAATTCCTTTTTTCTATTTATATGCAAGCTTCACCCAGCATACAGACAAAATAGGAAAAAATAACTTAGTGTCTAGACACTCCAACCCCTATATCCGCCCTCTCGTTCTACACAAATATTATATAACAAAAATAAAAATCCATATAAATTAGTAAATACGTATAACATTTAAGCAAGTCTTTCCGTAAAGCCGGTGCCTTTAGCATTTATTTTTATTAGTTCAGAAGGCAACTCTCATTATGAGAGGCGAATGAAGGGGGCGATGTAGCTGTAATGGGGGTGTAACTCAACGTCTAATAGCTGGTACCTTGTAAGTGACTCTACGTTACTATAACAATTTCAGTTCGTTTATCCAGTTGGACGGTGTGTATGGAGATCAACATGGTGGGTAGATTTTGTCGTTTTCTTATGTTAATCATCAAATCAAATAATAAAGTTAATAATCAAAAATTTTACTAATTAGTACCCATCAATCGCTAATGTGATTGTGGGTACGAATTTCGTCCAGTGAATATATTGTAATTGTAATTTGCATTACTGTAGTCCAAGAGATTGGAGCTATTTTCTTTAAATTATGGTTTTCAGGAGTAAAACGTAACAAGATAAAGTGCAACGATGAATTCCACCACGCAACAGCTCAAAATTACACGAAAAAATGGAGAACAGAGTATGTCTACATCCGGTACCATCTACTTACCTTTATTTAAAAAATCCGACTTTCACATATTAAAAATGTTTCATATATTAAAAATGACTAGGTGTAAATAATTAGTCTATAGTTTAATTAATTTGCTCCACGCTACCTATTAAGCACAAAAAAAAACCTATAAATTAGGAAGCTTCGTTCGCTTCCAGCGGTGTTGTCGTTAAAGGCCGAAAACAACAGGTAATAAGCTCGTTACTAGGAAAGCACAAAGTGCCGTCATCTGCATAAGTAATTGTTACTTTTAAAAAGGTGAACGCCTTACTTTGTAGATTTTTATAGACAGCTTATTTTTAGTGAACGGCACTGTTTTTACAATTTGCCAATTATAAAAGTTGAATTATAAAATGTGATATAATAAGAAATTTGTTGGGTAAGCTATTCGAGCTTATATTTGGTAGTCTTTTGGGGGTTATTTTAAGAAATGCAGGCTTCGAGATATTGAATTTACAACATTTTCAAGTCTTTTAAAAAATATTTTTTCTCATAAAATCGCTCGCTTTATCTTGCCAGAGAAGCAATGAAAATGATTTGTAACCCCGTTGTGAGGATTGAAACCACGAACATCGTATTGACAAAAATGTAGCTTCTTCCTACATTTTTACTAAGACTGAAATAATTTACATAACACAAACAAGTCTATAGAATAGCCCTCCCATGTACCTTTTTTGCAGGAATGAAATGAAAAATATCTTTTCATTTTTCGAGAAATCCTCTCTTAGTACTCCTTTAAATTCCTTAATTTACCTCCATATCTTATTCCATTATAGTAAGGCCAGTCGTGGCGTAGGGCACAAAGTGTGACTGTAAAACCGACTGATTGTGGGTTCGATCCCCACTCGAGGAGTTGAAATATTTACTTAAATTTATATTTTCATTTCTTCGCTCTGGTGTCGAGGCAAAGCGCAGCATTGAATTCTGCCACTCAACACGCAATGCCTCCAGAATTCGGCAGAAAGTGGAGAACGGAGTGTCTTAACACTAGGTTCTCTCTGCTTACCCTGCCGCGTGCGGGATACAGCGTGAAGCTGATTTATTTTATTTTATCATATTCCAACTTCCTAGCCTTTTCAGTAGTTTCCTCTTTACATTGTCTGTCAGTTACCCAGTAAAAGAATAATTTTATATATTAGGAAGGAAATGTAAAAATATCATCAATTCTCTAGCAATCGTGTGAAATTTAAACAAATTTGTTTGATACTAGGGTTTTAGTTGTAGAAATATGTTGGCTCAGGTCTAAAGTTCAGGGTACCGTTAACTGATAATACTATTGCTTTGTTGGGAAGTAAGGTCAGTACTTAAATATTTATAAAATTATAAGGATATAGCTTTAGTATATTATTTTGTATTTGCTAAGTATATATTATGCATATTATAAATATCTATTCTTTACTTTTAGTTTTATTTTTTTTGTATTGTTTGTACAAATTTAAATAACGGCGTTGAGCTCCGCAGCTCAATACCTTCAATCAAGCAAAGCAGAAAATATCTAAGAACACTTTGTTCTCTAGATAAAAAAATAAGTAATATTTTAAAATATACATTTGTATATAAATACTATAATAGACGTGGTATTGTATTTGGAAACTTGAGGGTTTTTCGATGAATTATAATAGCATTTAAAATATCCAGGGAATTAATTTATGTAATGTTCTGCAAACTGTCAGATTGTTTGACTTTGAAGATATTCACCAGATGTTATTTGTTATATTTGTGGTGCAGAGTGACACTGTATACAATTATCGTGATGTCGAATTTCGTCGGATTTTATAGGCAGAGGGTTAGTTAGTGTTAACTTAGTGTTAAGACACTCCGTACTACATTTTCTGCTCAATTTCCGAGACTTTACGAGTTGAGTTACGGAACAATAACGCCGTGCATCGTAACTTTATTTTAACTAGTTAATTAAAACAATTTTGACTTTTAGATAAAAAGTGGAGAATAAAGTGGAAATGGATCAGACACTCTGTTTAGGCCATATGTGGAAATAAATAATTAATTTCATATGTTCTCGGACACCTCTTCTCTTTGCGACTAATTTGTATTTATTGACCACTTATACTTATCCTAAGAAAATAGATATTTCCTAGAAATAAGATGAAACAAAACAAAAATAGAAATCTTAGAAATTTGCTAACGCTCGCAATCGTCATAAACTCCGTTTGCAACAAGTTAATTTATGCGAGCATTCCGCAACGTGAATCGATTCATCAGAAGTAATGCATTATTTCACTGCCCTCGGGCCATCGATGCTTAATGCGTGCCCTCTGATACCTAGAGTCACGTAAGTCATGATACTGACTTGCTGTTACGTATATATTTGAACTATACACGACTGAGGCCAGGCGTGGCGCAGAGCACAAGTATGACTGTAAACAGTGTTGCGGATTCGATCTCTACTTGAGGAAATGAAATGTTTTTTTAAATATATATTTTCATTTCTACGCTCTGGTGTCGAGACGGAATGCGTTGTATTCCGCCAGCAATGCCTCCAGAATTTGGCGGAAAATGTTACCAGAGACTGCTCGTGTGTTCAAGCGGAAGCGAAGCGGTGTCATGTGTCATAAGCAATTGGTAATATTAAGAGTTGACACATGACACATTCTAGGTCTGGAAGATAATTGTGATCGCCAATTCAGCGGTTTAATTATAGTTTTCCTAAATAAAAATACTATCCAACATATTTTTTTTCAATTTGAACTGGTACTTCCTCAAATAAACGCGATCAACCAAACATTTTTTTTTAATTTATAGTCTTAGTATAAAAGTGTGCATAATTGTAAAGGTAGTAACAAATATAATCAAAAATAACTTTTTAGACTTCTTTGGCTTAGTAAAAATGAAATTATTGATATTTAAATATCTATACATATTGTTTGTCGTTATATCCGTCGTTGGCAGTTGGACAACGTTCGATGTTTAAGCGCGTTGGTTATGGATTCCATTGCCACTCGAGAGAATAAAATATTTTCATATGACAAATCGCGGTGTTGAGTTTCACTACACAATACTAAATATCTTAAAACTGGGCGGAAAAATTACGAACATAATATTATGGCTCTAGAATCTCTACATATAATCTATGATGATTTACAGACAACACAAAACTGTAGAACTTTTGTATTTAACAAAAAATACGATTACAAAAAAAAAATAGAACCCAAAAGAGGATTACGCCGGTCAATTTTCTTCGCTTACCAACAAAATCCATTTATACCACCGAGTCTATTATAGAAATGCAAGTGCATCCCCTGTCCCGACGGTCCACCGTTTCATCCCTTAAATAAGGGGGTGTGGTAAGTGGCCGGTAATTGTATGGGATAACTTAGATTGGCTTTTTAATTCGGTGGATTTCTTTTCTTTCGGGTGTAGTTTAATTTGTACAAGGCGTGTAACTTTTGGTGTCTGATTGTTGTTTATAAGGTGTTATGATGTTAAATTTTGAGTCCGGTGTAGGCTTTTATTCGAAGTTTCTTTCTTTTTATTTAATTTGTTTTCTTTGTTTTTTATTCTTGCTATAGCATGTGCTCATAGTTATAAATTATATGAACCTAATCTCGAGCGGTTTACTAGTAAGCACTGAAGAGTTCTGCTATTTAATCCTGGCTCCATTACCACACCATATTGTATTGTCACCTAAGCAGCGTATAACTACCAAGTTTCATGATGATACAATTATATGAGCAGGCCATATTTAGATCATTTATCTCAAGAACGCGTGATGCGTAAAACTATCAAAATCAAAAGTAAATCAAATATCAAAGTCTATGTGTATAGTTCTTTAAAGCACAGAAAAAATCAAGCTTTTAAGTCATTGCGATCAAAAGTTTCCAGCATTTAAGCATCGATTTCTCACATAAATTCGCATACACGCAATCATAATCTATAGGATACTTCTAGTTGGCCTTCAACCCTGAAATTGGTACGGAAGCCTCGGTGGGTGGGTCCGACTCACGCTTAACCGATTTTTTGAAATCTATACATTACTATCTACACGGTACTATTTTTACATTTTTTAAAAAGCTATTTCACACTAAGGACACAAATATTTTTTTCTCAATACTACTCGCCATGTTATTTTTTTTAAATTTATACTGTACTAGTTACCAAATGCAATCTAACAACAAAAAAATAAATAAATTTAAATTTGAAAGTATTGGATGACGTCACCAAATTTGTTCTCCTTTATACAGCGACATTGACAAAATCCTTACATTAAAGCGAAGTCTATATTTTGCAACAAAAATTCGGAACGAGTCGTTTATTTTTAAGGAATAAAAATAACGCTGAGAGCTCATAAATCCAGGTGAGCGAGAATCTTGTATACGTCACTTGAAAATAAAGATGTTACGCTCGAGCCTAAGCCTAAGTAGTCTAGGAGGTAACGGCTTTTTTTGTTGAGATTATAATTTATTTTTCGTTTTTTTTATTCATAAATTGAGATTACATAGATTACAAATTATTTTTAAATATATCACTTTACATTTAGTTTGGGTTTAGTGATGTAGCGTGAAAGTGTCTGGTGCGTGAGGAACGAAGTGACTTAACACGGATTCCCTCTGCCTATTCTGATACGGAGGAAAAAGCGTGAAGTATTTTCAGTTTTATTAAAGTGCATAAATCTCATTAAAACATCACATCACTTCAATGATAACTAGAGTTAATTTTTAATTGTACACCGGGAATCGAACTCACAACTTACTGTAACGCTGCGCCACGACGGCCACAAGCAGAAGTTATAAGACTTTATATTTTATACGGCACCGAGTCGAGAAAAACCGAGCTCATTTCCTGATGAATTATTACGTAACACAGGTGGTTATTATTGTAATAAACGGTGGGTACTGGGTCGCGTTTTAAAATTATTGGGACGTATTTTTCTTTAGTGACTCATTCGATGCTTTTGTGAACTTTAGTGAAGGCTGGAGTTTTGTATTGTAGAAGTTATGAATACAATTTGTATGACAATTATTGTAGTATATTAGTACATTTTGAATTTGTTTTTGCGGATGTCTATATATTATAATTCTTTGTTTTTTTTTTTTTTAAATTCACAGAGTAAGATTCGAGGCCACCCTATGGAATTAAACTTTAACAGGATTATTTAAATTGTAGATTTAAATATTTATGGTTCTCTTATTATAAACTTAAAGATAAATTGACTTTTCTTAACTTAACTTCAAGCTGTATTCCTAGCGGAGTAGTCAGAGAAAACGGAGGGCAAAGCATTACGGTCTCTACATACCTCTTTCGCCTCGTCCACTGTCATCAACCTCTTCATACTTGCCCTCCGGGAGTCCTCATGCTTTATACGTGACCCCCCTCCACTATCTTTGTCTTTGACAACCAAGGTCTCAACTTAGCACGTTCTTCTTCATTCTCGTCGTGACATCATCATTGCCAGTGACTCCATCATTGCCAGTGACTCCATCATTGCCAGTGACTCCATCATTGCCAGTGACTCCTCAGTGTGGATTCGATCAGCTAAGCTGACTCCGCATATTATATCGCATCTCCACGGCATTCATGTTTCTTTTATTCTTCTTTTGTAATATCCACGTTTCGCTGCCGTATAACAGCATAACAGCATCGGTTCCAGCACTGCATTGTGTACGACCAAAAGTGCAGCTGTGCTGACGTCTTGCCGTCTCATCAATGCAGCTAAGGCTCCGTTAACCCTGTTACCGGCAGCAATACGCTTTTACACATCCATCTCGTATGTTCCGTCTCATTCATTTGTTTGTAAAATTGTAAAAGACATTATAAATTAATGAAATACCACCACTCGATCAATCTTGATATATTGTTGTAATAAATTTAAGTTAGATAGCCAATCCTTGCCAAAATCCTCGCGCATAAAAGCTAACGACAAAATGCTAACGAATATAAAGCCTCCACTATTTTTTTTTTTAGTTCACCGCTTCATTACTAGCGGAGTAGCCAAAGATCTCTATATACCTCTTTCGCCTCGTTCCCTTCACGTGTATATGCCTCTTCAGGGGGTCTTCAAACTTTTTATGTGACCTTTCTCTACGTACTCTTTGACATGGTATCCAACTATTTCAACTCTTACCATTTATAAAGGATGGTAAGAGATGCTAGAGGTACTTTCTCCTAAAAAAATATATTGCCGTAACAATTAAAAAACGTTACACACTAAAATTTTTATAAGATCTAGTAACAGGTAGATCTTATAAAAAATATAAGCCGATCAGATGACTACAAACAAACCAAAATAAACCGTATATACAACAATAAAGGGACAAAATTGATTTACAATTTCTTTATGATATGTTAAGTCGACAAATAAAAGTCTTATAGTTCATTAATAGACGGGACAAAAGGTTGAGGACATGTCGAGTCTTGAGAAATCTCTTAACAAAATGGTCTTTAGTCTATTTTACAAAATATGCTGTAGGGTTGCTAATATTTTTTTGTTATATTTTTAAAATAAAATGTGTCTGTTTTCAATTTTCTATTGAATAATATAGGTATAATTTATGTATGTATGTTTATATAAAAGTACTGGTACGTATTGTGCATTTTCTAAAAAATCTAGATGATGATCTTAAAATTTGTAAGTATATGTTATAGTAGGTATATAGGGTATTTATAATAGTGCCTATGACAAATTAAAAATATACTGCTTCTTTCTCAACTCTTTGCCTTATTAAGGACGTAGTTTTTTTTTTATTTCAAATACATTTTATTATCAACTACTTAAATATTTTTTGACAACCCTATCGCAACAATTTTGTTCCCATTGATAGATTAGACGATAATCTTCTTAAAAATTTATTCCCTCTTTATTCTATACATTTCACGCATCAGTCGGTTTCAATTAAACTGTTTTGGGGTCGATAGATTCACAAGAAGTTTGCAATTTTTTTAAATAAGCTATAAAAAATTAAGCTACGCTACTAATGTGAGCAAAGATTTTTTATTTTATTTTATTCGCAATTTTCATGTTTATTTAGTTCACAAACGAAATGCTAGAAAAATACAATGATTATGAAAACTTCATTATTAAACTTACTGCTCTATCTGTTGTGCTTGAATACACGTTTAGTTACCTGTAAAAATATAGAAAAATAGATTAATTTAATAAAACAAGACAAAAATCTCGTGATGAGTAACTTCTTTCTGCAACGTAAAAAATAAATTGAGACAAGCGTATAGGAACTTCAACTTTGCTCGAAAAGAACGTATAGCTTAGTTGACGATGAGCTTGGTCAATTTTTAAGAGACGCAGATTCATGTACCGCGGTGTTCAACTTTTCATACGTTTCTAATTGTTACATATCCCTTAGTATGTGAATAGCACCTTGGAATTTGTTATTTTAGATTATAATTATATGTACTATAATAGTTTCAAAAAGAAATTAATGAAAATTTATTTTAAATTAAATTAAACTAAAAATGCAATTGTGTTTTAAAGTATCAAATATAGACGTAAATTCGATTATAAGAACCGGAAAAAGGTTTTAGATTAGTTGACGGTGATACGGCTTAAGCACAGCGTATTATTCAGATTAGAGTTTTTGTCTAAGTTCACGAGGTCAGGTACAGACAGGTCGTTATTGGCTTTGAATGTTAATTTTTGTATGAGAAATCTATCAATATATTAAATATTTTTTACATTTTTTTAAAGTGTTTTTCCACACTTAGGAATGAAAAGTGCTTATTAAGAAAACGTATAAAAATTTTAATGTAGCGGTGTTTGAACCCGCGCTTCTTAAGAAACCGTCCAAGCGCTCTGACCAACTAAACCATACGTTCTCATAGAGCTACGTCAAAATTCTTATACGCTTGTTACAATTTATGTATGTTGTTAGCATCTCTAGTTCCCAAAGAGGCACGGGTTCAGATCCCGCTACGTTCAAATTTAATTTATATAAAACTTGGGCCAACCAAGTGTCACCTGCAAAACGCAACGTCTCAAAAATTAGACGGAATGTCTTAACACTTCGCTCTTTCTACATACTGTGCAATGTGAAAAAAAAGTGTACAACTTTTCCAGAAATTTCATACATTTTCTCTACAATTTAATTCAAAATCACTACTTTATCACAACACAACAAGAACAAAACAAAAGCTTTTACGGACCAACAGTAAACACATATTATAAATATATGCTTTAGCTAAATAAATCAAAGCGTGTACGTTTTGACAGATCCATTGTAAGCTGTCGCTGATATGTTTGACGTGTTCAGATACTTAATGAGATAAGGCTCGCGTCATAGTGCACTCACTGGCTGTACCTACGAGTACGTACTGCATGGATGGAAACTGGTTGTTTGTTATCGTGGTTCAGTTGTTTTGGTATGGTTATCTTAGATGGATTTGGGTTTTGTGATTACTGTTTTTGGTGGCCTTATTGGAAGTCTGATAAAGCACGGTGTCCAGTTCCGCTCAATATGAAATGTCTTAGAATTAGATGGAAAGTGGGGAACAGCTTGTTTTACTGGCAAACACAGTGTGACACAGTGGGACTAAGTTTTGATCTAAGCTTGAATATTTAATATATGTATGTAAATATATACAACTGTTAAATATAATTATTTTCCGTTTGTATAGTAATATGTATTTTCTATAGTTCGATTAATTTATGCATATATAAGGATATGGCTATCTGTTAGGGCTAAAAGTTTCAAAGTAACGTGTATTTTTTAATATTACATTTAATATATATAAGCTTAATGTCAAGGTCACCAAATTCAATACTATTATAACTAAATCATCGATTTTTTTAGAAGGAATAATCTTGATTAATATTTGTTAAAAGTAAAAATCTTCAACTTCCCGCGCAACCGGAGCTGTAAAGCATAATTTGGACGAAAAAACTTTTCTAAACTTATATTAAGCGACACAAATTGTTACTCAGTGAAATTAAAAGCCAATCTCGGACGTTTATAATCTTTGCTCGAACTTGAGAGAATCACACTTGGCAAATGTCGGTTCATAATTAAAAAGTTTTGAGTATTTTTTTTTTATTAGCTTTACCCTCATTTAATAAAGTAGGCCAATAATTTACGAGACATTGAGTGTTACGAGACGAAACTCAACGCTGCGCTGTCTTATCAGGTCGAGGATATAGAAATGATCTCCATAGTGGCAAACCCACAGTTGTTTAGACGTTGTGCCACTGACCGATGGCATTGTGAGTCATCTTTTTCTTTTAATATATTATATTAATGTAGCTAGATCGATTGACGACATCACGCGGATGTGGGAAATAATTAGATTTAAAATTTTTATTATTTACATTGCGGAGCGGCGGTAAGTTCCGCTTTACGACGTGCCAATTTCAAATAAGGCGAAAAGAGAAACAGTGTCTTCGAACTCATATGTATATGCGAAAAATAATTTCTCTAAATGACGACAACGTCAATTTTAAAGCTTGAATCTAAATCTTGCTACAACCAAATTTTAATAGAAATATTTATTAAATTATAATAAGTTCTTTGATTTTTACGATTATTACTAACTTTAACTGAATTTTTCATCACAGGTAGACCCGTGTCGAAACGTCGGGTTTCCAAAAATGTATAATACCAAATATACGCGATTATTCTGGCTAAAATAGTTTCATTAAAAAATATACTAAATTTCTTTTTCTCTGACCGTACCAGCCGTCTCTACATTTTTTTTACTCTTCTACCCATTAGTTCCATAATTAATATCCGATGAGACCCGACCGTGGGTGAAACGGATCAATCATAATCACTAGTTATAAAATATTTTAATTTCAACATAAATTTCTACGTGCTATAGCTAGCGTCGCGTTAACATTGTTTTGAAAATCAATTTTGTTTATGTCGTGAAAGAAGAGATTTATGTTGTAACATATTATATGTCTCATCTTAAAATTATTACTTTTTTTTCGTTTAAAACGGAAAGTTTGTTAATTGGCTTTTGTTTTGATAGTTTCTAATTTAGTATTATTTTATGCTTCATGTTGCGGGAACAGAGGAAATCTAGAGTTAGGACCCCATTCCCCAATTTTAGTCCAATTTTCGAGTTTTTCATTTTGAGTCGGAGAAAGAGAAGGCGCGTTTTGCTTTTTTAATAAAGCTACAAACGCCCCGATAGCTTAATTTTCTTCGAGAAAGATAATTATAATTATTTTCTCAATCACTCCTACTACCAATTCTTGATTATGCCGATTGTTGTTACCTTGACTTAAAGGAGGAGCAATTAAATAAGCTTGAGCGTCTCCAAAACGTCTGCATAAGGTTCATCTTTGGACTTCGCAAATACGATCATATTTCCGAATTTCGAAAAAAGCTCAAGTGGCTCCCAATTCGATTTCGCCGGAATACTCATGTTCTTTGTCTTCTGTATAACGTTCTATTTAATCCATCTTCCCCTTCATACCTCAAAGAACGATTTAAGTTTTTATGTGAATCACATAATTTCTCCCTCCGCTCCAATTACACTTTTTCTCTTAAAATCCCTTGCCACTCTTCTTCCTTCTTTACAAATTCCTTTTCTGTTAAATC
>JAATLQ010038433.1:70151-104447 GCA_013421005.1 Heliconius erato x Heliconius himera | reverse complement strand
CTTCGGAAAGATCACACACAAACGTCCCGGAGGGTTCAACGACGACTGTAAAGCCACGGTCTGGTCGGAACTCACGGTGTAGGGCGGGGAGGGGCCCGTACTCTTTCTTCCTTTTATTATAACTAGTTCGCAGTTATAGTGGAGAGGAAGATAGGACGCGCTCTTGGCTTATCTTCGGACGAGCTTCGAGTTATGACAATGTTATATTGTCGAGTCTACAGTTATCTAAATAACTGACACAAGAACAACTTCTGATGGCAAATGTCTTATTAAAGCGGTACCTTCTAATGGCATAATATGGAATTCTTAACACTGTTTCCTCTGAATCTCTAAAAGATTTTGAGTTCTTCACGATCACAACAATAAAGAGTTCTAACCACTAGACACATCACGAGCCGAGGCATTATTTATTAAATAATATTTTAAAAGGTGTTTGAGATATCAGTTACAACGGTTTTCATAAAACATAACTAAATCAAAATGAAGTAGACATGAAACGTGTCATGTTGTGCAAGAGATAGGGATGGACACTGCATATTAAATATCGATTTATTTTAGGAATTTTAATAATTACTTGTGCGTATTGTTGTGTCAGTACTAGGTGAAGTTGATAAATAATGAAATTAAATCAGCTTCACGTTGTATCCCGTACAAAGTAAGATAAGCAGATGGAACCTAATGTTAAGACGCTCCGTACCCCGCTTTTCCCCAAATTCTAGAGGCATTGCGTATTGACTGGCGGAACTCAACACCGCGCTTTACCTCGATACCAGAGCGAAGAAATTAAAATTTCATTTCCTAGAGTGAGGATCGAACCTACAATAAGTCACGTTTTAATGATACCGAATATTAATCAATATCCATAACATTTATGTTTAGGAGGTGCTGCAATATAATAAAAAATATATTTATTGCATTATTCTTTGCAATCCCAAAAATGGGGTACAAGTAAAAGATTGATTCAAAATAAAAATCGGGTATTCTTGCCCATAAATTGTGACTTTTTTCTTAGCTTCACGCTGTATCCCACAAACAGTAGGGTAGGCAGGGGGAACCTAGGGTAAGACACTCCGTTCCCCACTTTCCGCCCAGTTCTGGAGGCATTGCGTGTTGAGTGGTGGAACTGAAAATTAATTGTGACTTTATTAAACAATATTAAATGTATTACCTATTTTAATAATATTATTTGTTTAAGCTACAACACTTACTGAGTTCCGAGTTTAAAATAGCTCCATTTTTTTTTAAGAATAATAATCAATATTACGTTTTATTTTGTGTTAATTAAAATTCCTCATACAAAACATAAATTCTGATTGACAAGACGGTGTAAAAAATAAGGAAATAATTATAATATTATTTTTATTTAGATGCAAGAGAAGCACCAATACCAAGAATTATTTATGTATTTGAATATGTATATGTAAATTTTTTTGCAGTCAAGACTTGCAATTTGAGGCGGCGTGGGCCCTAACTAACATAGCGTCTGGAACGCACGATCACACTATGGCAGTAGTAAATGTGAGTAATTTATTTAAATATTATTTTAATACTTACCGTCATGGCCGCAGTGGCTCAATTGTGTGACTAAAACCGCCAGATTGTAGATTCGGTACCCACTCGAGGAAATAAAATATTATATATTTAATTTCCTTGCTCTAGTATTCCTCTATAAATGTATTTCTTATTATTTTATTAATTTCTTACTTTTAGGGAGGAGCCATTCCAAAACTAATATCCCTTTTAGCCCGAGGTGGTATAGTAGGGGAACAAAGTGCTTGGGCATTAGGTAATATAGCAGGAGATGGAGCTTCGCCCCGCGACATTGTGCTGAACGCCGGAGCCCTGCCGGCCCTGCTGCCTCATTTGACGGTGAACACACCGGCAAGCCAGCTGAGGACCGCTGCTTGGACCTATAGTAATTTGTGCAGGTTGGCTTAGCGTTTGCAATATGCTTAAATTGTAGAAAATGCTAAATAATTGTGTAATTCATCTTAAATAAATACTTAATAGTAATTATTGAAGATAAATAAAAAAATATGAAGTATTTATTATTTGACTATAACAAATATGAAGATGTTATAAATTAATTCTATTTTACTATTGTTTTGCAGAAACAAAAATCCCCTAGTAAAATTTGAATTCGTAGCTCCCGCCTTGCCTTATGTAGCTGAATTACTTACCGTCAACGATCAGGATGTATTAGGTGAGTAAAACCAATTAAAAATATAGTGTTTCTATATCCTGCATATAGCATGCTATACCCTATTCATTTTGACATGAGACAAAATGTAAACAAAAAAATGTGTCTAAAATTTTTGTATAATTTTTAATTTCTATCCGATTTGGTCCAGATTTACTCATGTTTTAAAATATAAAAAAAATCAATATAACAAAAACAAAATAATCAGAAAACAATACAAGGTGACTAGAGTACTGTCTTATGAATAGGTGGATAGATACAAAAAATAGCGGATATAATCTGTCCGATGAAAACACATTATATTTTAATGGAAATCGACCAGGCGCTCTGACCACCAAACCATACGTTCGCTTACGGAACGTATGGCTGGAGGCGCGGGTTCGAGTCCCGCTACGTTCAAATTTTTATACGTTTTCTAAATAAGTACGTAAGATTTCTTTCCAAATAATTTAGAAAAATAGACGTTAGAAGATAAAAAAAACATTTACAACAACAACAATCTTTTTTTAAAAACGTTAACCGCTTCCGATTTCTAACAATACTGTATCAAGCTCCATCAATCGTGACCTATAAAATAATCCTTTTTTTATTTGCTTACTTTTTATTTCATGCCTTCATGAATATGGTATAAGCAGAGGGAACCTATTGTTGACATTCTATTCCACATTGACATTTAATTTCCCCACTTTCTCGGAACACAACGTCGCCCTTTGCCTCGATACCAGGGTTAAGAAATTAAAATATAAATGTAAATAAATATTTCATTTCCACGGGTATGGATCGAATCCACAACCAGTCGATTTTACAGTCACATTTTGTGCTCCTGCGCTACGACTGGCCTATGTTTGTCATATATATAATTTATTTCTAGCGGACACATGCTGGGCGCTATCGTACCTAACAGACGGTCCAAACGAGCGTATAGAGGAGGTTCAAAATACGAAACATTTGCTCTCTCGGCTAGTGAAGCTGCTACAACACAAGTCGCCAGCTGTGCGCACTCCTGCCCTCCGTGCTATAGGGAACATGCTCACCGGCTCCGATGTGCAGGTGAATTGATGTGATTTTTTGTATTTTTTTTACATAGAAATGAGGATGGATTAAGAATGGAGGAAAACAGTGGAGTTGTTACACTGTTTTGGGTTTTTTATATTTTTTCCTGTAATTGTTTGGATTTTAGAGAACATTTTGTATCTGACTAGAGTAGGCAATAAAAACTCATAAAAAGGTATAAGTCATTCATCCGCAGTCAGGATTACATTCTTTTGCCATTGTTTTTGTTATTTCCTTTATTTTTTGAAATGAGAAATATCTTTTATACTTACTGTTGATTTTCTTTACAGTAATATAGCATACAAGAATAACATAATACAAGAATAAAATAACAATACACACAATAGCATAGGCTTTATGTAAAAATGTTGTATTATCAGTGCGTGCGTCGCTAGTCTGATATGAATGAAATGTTCTACCATTTTTATTTTATTTTATATGTTTAAATATGGTTTTACTATGTTTTCTTAGATATTATTTATGTTTATTTACTATTTTCAGACCGATCGTTGCTTAGAAGCTGGGTGTCTTGACAACCTGACTGCCCTCCTCCGCTGCGGTAAACCCTCGCTAGTGAAAGAAGCAGCATGGGCTGTCAGCAATGTACTGGCCGGTACACAGGTTCAAATACAGCAGGTTGTGGATAAAGGACTGTTGGAGCATTTGGTGTTTGTGTTGACTACTGAGGATATTAAGTAAGTATATTTTCTATAACATAATATGTCACAGTACCTAGTTTAATGACTTAAGAAACATTTTATAGAGAAATCTTCACATAATGTTAAAAAGCTTTTATTGGAAAATTTTAGGAAAAGTACAAATCTTGAGGAGCTTGTTAGTTTTCGTATTAAATGAGTTGTTGCACCCACAGATGTCAAAAGGAGGCGGCGTGGGCGATCACCAACCTGTGCCTGGGCGGCAGCCCGGCGCAGCTGGACGCGCTGCTGGCGGCCGGCTTCCTGGCGCCCTACTGCGCGCTGCTGGGCTCGCCCGACGCGCGCGCCGCCGCCGTCGTGCTGGACGGGCTCGCGCACCTCCTGCAGGTACTTACTGCGGCGTTGAGCACCGCCGCCCACAACATTTTGTCTCCAAGCAGACGATATATATCTATATTTCATTCCAGGCTGCAGCAAAATTCGGCCAAGTGGAGCCTTTGTGTCTAAAGTTAGAAGAAATAGGTGCATTGGATAGTATAGAATCACTACAGGAACATGAAAATGAACAGGTTAGTGTGGATTTCATTTATTATGACAATATGAATTTAAGTAGATTTGTTTCGTGATTTTAATGGTAATTAATATTTGAATCTTAGTTCTTTATGTATAATATTTTTAAATGTTATAAAAAAGAATATTATTACTGATCTTCGAAACTCCGATACTGCTATGTTAATTTATTTATGTCTTAATATATTTATTTTTATATAAATAAGTTCTTCAGGTGTCTAGTTATTAATATACCTAAATACTTCTAGTTACTTCATACTAAATGTTGAATGTGATGAGATTTGAACTCTGGAGCTTCAAGCTGTTGTCTGTATTATTTAAGGATGTGAGATCACATGTATAGATTTCAGACCAAATGTGTAGATGTGTGAGCATGTGTGTGAATGTTAGACCACATGTGTAGATGAAAGATCACATCTGTGGATATCAGATCAACATGCATCCACACATAGTCTCACATTTCTTTGAGGCATTTCGTTTTACTGCATTAAGATATATATTTTTCATTAAAAAATATAATTATATTTGACCTATGTATAACCTTTACACTATATAACAATTGATGTATAATGTATATATTATAATTTACACATCCACAGATATATAAAAAATGTCTGCACATATTAGATACGTACTTCGCGGAACAAGAGGATGAGACAGCTCAGCCACAGCAAACAGACAGTGAATATCAGTTTGGAGCTAATCAGGCGAATGCCAATATTAATTTTTAATTTTAGTTAATTTTTTATTGTAGTTTTATGTTATTTGATAAGTATCTTTTTAAATTTCATACTAAAAACAGTTAAAAAAAATTGTTTTTATAATTCATAATTAGATTAATTGTGACAATTGTAGGGTCTTCAATGTACACTTGGTGGATTTATATTAATTTTCCCAACCCTGGTCAACATTAGGTGCGGCGTTTAGTTTCGCTGTACAATAAATACACAATGCCTCTACGTGCGTGATAAAGCGTGAAAGTGAAATTTAAATAGATTAATTTCATTAAGACTGGTTTATTTGATATTAATGATGTGTGAAAGTTGTCTATTTAAAAAAAACTGTATTCTAGACAGTTTTTTTACTGGAACATTGCTTATTAAAAGAAATTCTTTAACATACAATCATTTTGTTATAAAGAAATTGTTTTCTTATAATTATAGGTGCATATTTACTAAATAGAAGAATTTTATTAACAAGTGTTTTAGAATTTTTTTGATAGAAACAATTTAAAAATTTGTACTGTTTATTTTAAATAAATTTTGAGCAGGTCTCAAAGTTTTGGTTCAAAAAATCATGGCTTAGTTATATTTTTCAATAAAAAATTATAATAAATTATTATATTGTTTTTTTTTATTTTCACCCATTTTTCTTTTGTAGCTTGAATGATTTCCTGGAGGCGCGGTTCGAGTCCCGCTTCGTTTAATTCTTTATATGTTTTTTTAAATATTTTATATTTTTGATTGATAAGTCAGTTTTCTATTCTATTTTGTTTAACCACATTCACGTTTTCACGTTTGGTATTTACGAAATTAATAGTAATATTACCAGCAACACTTTTTTTAATTAACAAAGATTCAAGGCCAGTCGTGGCGCCGCATCATTTATGAATGCACACCACTGATAATTCGTCATAAATATTCTTATTTGAGAAACAATGACAGTATTCATACTATAGTACCAGGTCAAATCATGCATATCACAATATCTCTAACTCTTACAAGAACACTGAAAACTAACACTACGTGTTTAGTAAGTAATAATGCTCTGTAGTTCATTGTTGAGAATCAATGGATGGAAAAAATATAGTTTTAAGTAAATGGATTTTGTGTACCTTTCTTATACTGTCAGAGTTCTGCCCATTCCAAATACCCACTCTTGGAAATAAATAATTTTAATTTTCTAGCTCTAGTAACTAAACAAAGTGCAATGTACAGCTGTGTTTGTGATGAGAGAGAGTCTTAAGGGTGGTTCCCTCTCTTCCTCTACATGATTTAAAACTACTTGTAATAACTAATAAACAATATTTTCACATTCATTTTATATAATGAAATAAATTAAAACACAATTTATATATTTTTGTAATATTATATTTAAAAAGTAATCATAAATGAAAGAGATTATTTACAAACTAGTTAAGACTTGTTCTGCTCTCGGAGTTTCTCCAGTTGTTGACTGAAAGGAAGAATAAATACAACATTTTTATTAAATATAACAAAATATTACTTAGTGCTAATTGTAAGTGGAGTGGTTATAGGTTCAATTACTACTTAACCATTCAACCATTCAACATACAGTGTATTAGGATCAATGTTAAACATGGAGAATAATTTTATCAAATCATATTTTATAGCAATTTTTTTGGAACACAATACTTTAAGACATTTAAATAAAACAAACTCTAAATGTCAAGGCATTTTTGAGAAAGTACAATAGTAAAAACTACATTTAAATCTGTTTCCGATGTTAGCATGTAGAAATGTACAGATCAAAATTTTGAAAATAATTGTTGTGAACTGATAAATGTCTCTGATGATTGATTTTCTCAGATATATTCCTCATACAAACAGCAATGAGTTACAATTTCACTATAAGTATCTATTTACTGTACTACTATAAGTATTTCTTTAATATTTTCTAGTTACATCATCTATAACTAGAAAATATTAAAGAAATATGTTCATTGTGAAATAAGACTGGCATTTCTATACTAACCGCAGTTGCTGACTAAAATCATCTTGTACTATATCATCCTCCCAGTTGTCTTCCCACACTGATACATCCTCATCATCAGCGTCTTCAGTTCCCCAATCTGAAAAGCCATATTATTTAATTATATATGAGTAAATAAAAATAAAATCTTACTAACATATGAAGATTGTGAATTATACTGAAAATATCCTACTGCAACAGCATTGATATATACCTACAATTATAGTACATTGGGGATGTTAAGGCAAAGTACGGCGTTGAGCAATGCTTTCAGAATTCAGCGGAACCTGGGGAACACTGTCTTAATACTAGCTTCCCTCTGCCTACAGCGTGAAGCTGATGTTGATTTTAATTTATTTAAAGTAAATTTAGTAAGTACGTGAAAAGTAAAACAAAGCAATACTCACGTTCAGCGGGGAATTCTTCAAATTCATCATCCTCCTCCAATAAACCTAGATCAACCTTTTGTTTATCTGCCATTTTATACTTTTCTGAATAAACTGCAGTAAAATATATAAGTATTGGTTGTTTATTTATAATATAACTTTTTAATAATCTTCTATTATACAAAAAGCAATTTGCAAGCGACTTTTTTTGGTGATTTGACAAGTCACTTACTTTGACAGTAGGTTTCTTTTAGCTATGTGTGGAATCGATATAAGTCATCGATTTTGTAAATAATCAATCGATTCGATTCGATTTGAAAAAATGAGAAGATATTTTTTACATACCAAATAAAATCTTTGATTTCCGCTATTATTTTACATTTTAAATAAAAATATTTGACCAGATTAATACTGCTGCACCATATAACTACAGCAAAGTTTTCAAAACTTCGAGTTGTATGAATGTATAATAACTAAATACATCCGATTGACTCAATCAACTACTTTTTAGATTTGAATTTTTTTTTCTTATATTTAAATTTTTTATATGCATAATACACGGCAGATATATTAAAAAATATATTTCTTTTAATTTCATGTTCTTTGATTAATTTATAGTGAACTGTAAATGTAAAATGAAACGAGAAAGTAAGTTATTTGTAGAAATATTTTGTAGAATAATAACCAAAAAGCAACATTTAAATTGTGTGAGAGCAATAAATATATTTATTATCTATTGATCACCAAAATCGTGATATTGTTATTACAATCTTAAATTTGATCAATAATAATTAATCAATTACCGCCGTAAGATAAATAATTGAATGATACATTGAAATTGCTTTTAAAAGATTAAGTATAATATGAGGTTTTTGTTATATGTAGACATGTCAATTCCCCACTGGCGTAAAGTGAGGCTTACAATTTCAAAATAACAACGTCTTCCAGCTAGATGAGGTGAAGTCAGTCAAAGCGGCTGCCAACTGTTGGATGCGATGAGCTCAAGATAGACCTCAGTGGCGAGCCATTGAGAAGGCTATGTCCAGCAGTGGACGAGGACAAGCTGACGATGATGATGATGTTGATGCTTAATTAAATAGCTTTAAAAGTTATCTATACAATAATACCGTAGCGTTTGGCGTTCCGTTCTTTCTAACTACGCCGCTAGGGATACAGCGTGAAGCTATGTATGATTTGTATCTATAGCTGAATATTGTTATATCTAATATATTCACATAGAAAATTACAACGAGAACTTAACACAAACATGAATAACCATTGAACATTAAGAGTAACTCCTGTAAACACAGATGATTCGGGAGGACATTTAAATTGTAATATAATTTTGAATTTTGGTATCCAGCAAGCTGCACCAACACAGCTTTCCTTTGAAAGTTTCGATGCTGTAAAGATCTGTAAAAATGAGGATGGTGGATAAAAATGGAAATGGTTTAGCCAATTTCTCTATATATTCTTTCTCTATCTTCTATTTCTTCACATTAATTGACAGAATTATAATTAAAATTAAAAAATAAGAATAAATATTTAAATCCAATTAAATTAGCTTTACATTATACCGCATACAGGAGGATGAAGGAACCTAGAGTTAAGACACTCTTAAGACGTTCTCCGCCGAATTTTTTCGAGGCATTGCTCGTTGAGTGGCGAAATTAAACGACGGTCTTTTTGCTACAGCGAAGAAATGAAAATATTAATAAATAATAATTAATTCCCTCGAGTGGGGATCGAACCCACAACCGTCGCGTTACAATTACACCCTTGTGCCCCTGCGCCAAAGGAAAGGCCTAATAAGTTTCACGCTGTATCCCCCACACAGCAGGGTAGGCAGAAGGAACTTTCCGCCGAGTTCTGGAGGCATTGCGTATTGATAGGCGGAACTTAACGCCGCGCTTTGCCTCGACACCAGAGCGTAGAAATGAAAATATAAATAAAATAAAATTAAATTAGCTTCACGCTGTATCCCGCACACAGCAGGGTAGGCAGAGGGAACCTAGTGTTAACACACTCCGTCCCCCACTTTCTGCCGAATTCTAGAGGCATTGCGTGTTGAGTGGCAGTACTCAACGCCGTGCTTAACCTCGACACCAGAGCGAAGAAATGGAAATATAAATGTAAATAAATATTTTATTTCCACGACCAGTCGATTAGTACAGTCATACTTTGTGCCGCTGCGCCAAAACTGGCGTCTAAAAAGATTAAAGATAATAAATAAAACACACAATATGTACACACAAATTTTATTGATTTTAAATACAGAACTTTTGAGATGTCTGTCAAATATCAAATCGAATATTGTTTAACTTATATAATATATCACAAGATATCACATATTTATATTTATATCATACAGACTATAAAATATATCCTTAAATATTTTTAGTATTTTAAAAATATTTTAAATAACATTTAGTTATTTTTATAGTTATATATTTTTTCTTCTTTTTCTCAATATGTTAAAAAGGATTGAAAGTTAAGAATAATCGTAATGATTAAGTTTTGGATATATATAATAATTTCCGAATATATCGTGACATTGTCAATATTTTTTTTTTATTTTAATGCCAATTCCATTATTTAATTTCGTTTTTATATTTTAATATAAAAATTTACACATTTTATTACATATTACAAATTAAGAAAAAGATACTTTATACATGTTTCTACTAATTATATTTTTAGTATAAAAAAAATCATTTTAAATTTTTTTAAATTGATTTATATATGAAATCTATTATAGGTAATGGATATTTGAACATCTAACACACATTATTATTATACTGATGCATAATTATGCACATTTCAGCTAATATTTAGCTTATAAAATGATATAAAGCGATTATCACTCTTTCTCCACATATGGAGTAAATAATGACACATAGCAACACTGCTATAAAGAGGCAAAAATGTTAAGACATTCTGCCAAAAAAAAGAAACCAATACAAATACAATTATAATTTATTTGCATTCAAAAAGCAAATAACTGTGCAAAATTTTGGGTATTTCTAATTTTTTCACAGTTTTTATGAGGGTAGTACCGAAAAATTTACGGAAAAATATTCTTGTTTGGGCCAACAATGCAATAGGTGTTTTAGCGCGTTGAATTAGAGTTTGTTTTTGAGTTGGCTTTAAAACATTGTTTCTCTTTATCATGCAGAGATCAAATGATTCAGCAGCTTCTAGAAGTATGTAGAAAATATGCTCGTATTCTTCTGAAGTAACGTTTTGGAGATGATTGAGAATGCCGTCCGGATCGCGAAACTGAGTTTTCATTATCACCTGAATATTAAAAAATAGTAAAATTATATATAATTACATATATTTAGACTACACTAAAAGGCTAAGAAACCTATAGAAATTTGACGACATGTGACAAAGTAGAAAAGTCGCTAAAAATAAAATAAGAGTAATAAGTAGGGAAATTACTAAGATTTTATTTAATTTTATCAATATTACTTTGACCGGAGTGCCTTAACAATAGGTCCCCAGGTTTCTTCTGCCTGCTGTGCTGTGCGGATGCTAAAAAAAATTGATGCTAAAAAAATACTTAAGTATCATTTCTCCCACATACAGCAGAGCTGTAATAGAACAGAACCTAATAACACAACACTTCATTCTTTGGTTGGTCTAGTTAAATGACAGAACTCAAGGACTATTTTATCTTTATAAAAAAGAGCAGAGCCTTTGCTATGAAATTAAAATAATTATTTCCCCTTATTGGGGATTGAAACTACAAATATCGCGCTTACAGTCAAATGGATTCATATGACACTACAGTAATATAGCTTATACATCAGAGAAACACATAGGCTACAATTTATGTATACATTTTGTATACTTTGGCTATAATATATCAAAGTTTAAGCGTACACGGGCGGTTCGCTAGTATGGTAATAAATAAAAAAAATAGAAGTCAACTCACTCTAGCACCATATCTAAGCAACATGCTAACAGTCTCCGCGCACGGGTCAGTGTTGCTAGCTAAGTACTCCGCGAGCGCCGGACGGAGTTGTGCGCCGTCGTCCTCGTTGTACACTTTGAGATTTGGATCTGCGCCAGTTTCTAGAAGGATCTGAAAATAAAAAAAATAAAAATTTAAAAAGAATAAAAAAAAATTTTTTGAGAAATTATTTTAAAATTAAATAATACAAAATTACACGCTTATTTTTGACCTCAAAATTAAAATAAGTCAATTAGTTTACCACGGTTTCACTAAAATTACTGCCTCAGGCTTTAGAAGGCTCGACGCAAGAAATTCAGCGGGATTTTTTTTAAGTCGCACCTAATTGTCTAATTACAGATTGACATTTATTTTTGGTAGCTAATTTTAATTTATTATAACTAAGTAAGACTAACCTTAACAATTTCATTTCTATTCGATATGTTGTCAGAGCACGCGACGTGGAGAGGAGTTCCGATCACAGAACTGGACGAATTTACTTGAGCTCCTGAAAAAGAAATATCTTATCATATTTTTTTCATTCTCCTCAACTTCTTAATTGTCTTTATCATAAGAAGAATGCCGAAATATCCTATTGATTAGACACGCCTTTCTGAGGTTTTTTTGGAAGGATTTCATTTTAGTGACTTGGCACAGGAAAAATTAAGCTTTTAAATCAACTCCACCCATGTATGCTTCGTTGTCGCCGCGTAATCAATGCAAAATGCATATAAGTTAAATTACAATTATAAAATTGGTACGGAACTCCCAGTTAGCGAATCCCACTCGCACTTATTTCATTTATTTTTTTGTACAAACTTACCAGCAGACAGCAGCATCTGCACCATCGCCACATCTCCCTTCAGTATGGCCAGGTCTAAAGGACTTGGTTTGTTCAAATCTGGTGACTCGTAATTGACTCTTGCACCTTGCTTAATGAGGAGGTTAACGACATCTGTGCTGCCTGGAAGAACATTTTCTTTAGGGGTTTTTGTTCCATACAAATTTAGTTAAAGTAAAATATTTTTAATTCATCGAATTAATACGGGTTATACTGAATTAGTAAGTTGTGGATTTAGAATTATTTGAATTCATATTCTTAAATAAAATATTTATATATGAAACCTGGTTTCCCAACTCAACATAAAGCCCACAACGTTGTCTTCATCACCTATGTTTAACATACAATACACAATTTTGTTTTACATAATTATTTATGTATCTGTTTTCGAACATAAAATCAAAACTTTTTTGAACTATCTTTTTTATAACAAGATAATTTCATCAAGGTACACTATTTTAATTAAATTTTCTTCTTTAGGACAAAAGTGTCTGCTCTCACGTTACTACTTTACTCATAGAATGTATCAAAACACTAAGTTCTTTGTTAAGGAGCGGAACTCAAAGTCGAAATTGCTTTAATTGAAAGTATATCTCACCACCCAAAACAGCGTAATGCATAACAGTTCTATAGTCGTTACGCGCGTCGGCCATCGCGTTGACATCCGCACCGTAGCTGATGAGGAGCAGCACTGACTCAATACCCTGGCAATTGAAGAGGAAATTCGTTTTTAATCTAGTACTAGAGTTAACAAGTAAACGTTGAATAATTTATAAAGATAAAAAGCAGCTTTTCCCGTATAGCAGGGAGGTTTACTCCCATGCTATACGGAAAAAGCTGGTTTTTAAGTGCTTTAAAAGCTGCTTTTTAGTGTTAACACATTCAATCTCCGAGGCATTGCGGGTCGAGTGGTTGAATCTAACTCTCTACACGCTATATCTACCAAAGCGGGAAAATATAATAATTAATTTCGGGAATAAGGCGACCAACTTGACAGCACATTAGGAATGACAGAAGAACTTACACACATGGTAAGTAGTATATTATTACAGCAATCTATAAACATACAAATAAATCGATATTACAATAATAAGAAAAGAAATAAAAACACAATAGATATTACCTTTCTCTGCCTAGCTGCTTTCATCAGAGGAGTAAGACCAGCTCTGTCCTTGGACTCAGGATTAGCACCGAACATTAGGAGCAGCTCCAAGTATTCAGGATCGGAGACCAGGTTGATTTCTGAACCGAAGAAGTAACGCTTGTTTGGATCAGCCCCATGTTCCAGAAGGAGACGTGCTACGCCCTAGAGATGAAAGAGAAGAATGGTTATTTTAAGAAGTTTAAGTTTTTTTATATTCGCTATTTGGATAACTTTTAATTGAAGCTTTTTCACCGAAATAATAACGTCTTGGTCTTTAAAGCTACTATTTTAAAATGTTGAATGCTAATAGCTAAAAGTTTTCTTAGCTGCAGATATATTTTCGGTTGTTGTTTGAACAAAAAATTAATACCAACCAACCAACGAAATCAAAATTCTGAGAATCTGGCGAATCAAATATCTTCTAAATCACAAATATTACACAAAACTAAAAAAATATATGGAACCACCTTGTTGGTCTTCGGTTGAAGTACCCAGTAAAAGGTTATGATTAAACATAAAAAATATACGCGTTAATAAGTGACTCTCCTCCATTTCTCGTTTATTATCTTTATCTATCTAAAAATATTGATATTAGCTATATTAACTTACATAGTGTTTGTTTCGTATAGCCAATCTGAGAGGCTCATCACAGAGGGTAGTTCTAGGAAACTCTTCGCCAGTGTCTGGGCGGTAGTCTACTGCGGCTCCACTTTCTAGGAGTAATTTTACTAATTCTGTATATCTGTAACATCGAAAATATATTTTTTTATAATTGCTTCACTCTATATCTCGTAAACAAAGAGATCTTGGGAACCTATTGTAAAGACACTCCATCCCCATTAAGACATATCCGTTTCCCACTTTCATCCATATCTCCATCGATCGATCCATAATCATCAGGCTTACAGTCAGACGCTGTCCCACTGCGCCATAATGGTATATGTTTTACTTTATATAAATGAAATATAAGAAATCCTTTATAAATACCCATGTTCTGCGGACAAATGTAAAGCGCTGTAACCGCAATCATCTCTTGCGTTGATGTCACACCCTCTGACCAGTAGCAGTCTAGTGGCTTCGAGGTAACGTTGCCAGATCGCGTAGTGGAGCGGACGAAGACCTTGGGTGACTGGTTCGTTTACCTGAACGAGAAGAATTATTAATTTACTAAGTGGAAGAATTATTAGAGGGTGCCAAAATTATTTTTTTAAGATCCAAATTTGTTATCACTACTTACGATGTGGGCCTTGACAAAATTCATAAACTATTAGCGCCAATATTTCATTCCATTAGTGCTTATATAATAATGCATATGATTTTTTTATACTGACGCAGTGTGTTGTTAGCGCGATGATTGTGGATTTGATTTCTTACTCAGCGGAATGATTAATTTCTTTGCGCTGGTAATTAAAAGGCGGTATTAAGTTCAACTGATCTACACCCAATGTCTTGAAAATTGGGCGGAAAGTGAGGGAAAAGAGTGTTAACCTAACAGTATGTTTCTTCTTCCTACCCGTTTGCATGTAAATATATAATTTAATGTAAAATTAATAATATTGGTAAAATAAGCTTGTGATTTCAATATACAGGGTGGAAGAGGCAGCGCTCCATTTACGGAAACAGCATATAGGGTAAAATATTTCAAACCTAAACCTAAAGAAATTAATCAAGATGCATCAATAGTTTGGACGTAGGATTTTTTTTTCATTTCACGATTTTTATCCATACCTGTATTTCGTGTGACCCGATTACGTATAGATCCCAATATAGATCTACTAAAGGTTAAACAACTTTGAACTTTATCGCCAATACCTACGACTCGATTTCGGAATGAGCCGTGTGCGGCGGTGCTTCTTTGATAGGTTTATGTGTGCGTGCGTCGTCCTTATAAATGGCATTTTTTTTTAAAATGTCAATTTTATTATTTAGTTTGTTTGAAAAAATAACTTTTTCATTTTTGGAAATTTATTTTTTCCTGATTTATATTAGGCTTTTATAGAGTAGATAAAACTTCCACCCTGTATATATATTAATAAACATAACTATAAATAAATAAATATGAACCTTTGCCCCACAAGCCAGTAATATGCGTATTTCATCCAAGGGCACCATCCGGATGATGGAGTCCGCCAGCTCGCGCTGGAGGGACTTATCGGCTATCACCTCAGATGGCATGTTTCCTGAAACAGAAAAACATAATTTGTTTTTATTTTTAATTTTTTTTGTGTCATCTCTTCAGCCTAACATCTTAGACGTGATTTACTTTCTTTACACACACATACATTATCCTCATTTTCGTGACGCAGTCAGGTAAGAAGAAAGAAAATAATCAACGTAATAGACCACGTGCAGTTATAGAATAAGATAATATAAGAACAAAATAAACTGCGCTGCAATATTGTTAATAATAATAGATTCTCGTGACTATATAGTATGGCGTTATAATGACAAGCTTGTATCGTTTCAAATAAAACTTAATTTTTCAAGCTTCTCACTTTTTCCCGCATATAGTAGGGTAGACAAAGAGAAACCCAGTGTCAGGATACTCCGTTTTCTACTTAATTTTCGAGAAAATCAATTTGTAATAATATTCTTCAAAATATTTTAGACTTATAAATTTGGTAGTAAATATTATAATTAAAAGAAAGGTTTTGTATTGTAACTAGAATGATTTTTTTAGTTTAAATATGAGATTTGAAGCTGTAATAAATTAGCTGTGTTGGACTAATTTAGCGGCGTACGAAGGAGGAGAAGAAACGAAAGGAGGAGAAGGAGAAGGGGTCCATGTAATTTCTACGGAAACAGAAAATATCAAGATTTTACGTTTTGTATTCATGCAAACGAAATTGCAGAAAATCTGTATAGTATGTATTATTTTAATACAATCTCCAAAACGTGAACATAAACCTTGATTACCTACATATATACATAATCTTACGTTTGTTTCATGTGGGTGCGCACGCGCAGCGGTGGCGGTATCATTGCCAAAAATATGTATTGACTTTGATTCAGAGTTCACGTGCTGGTTAACATGAGGATGATAAACTATTTGCACTCTTATGTAATGCATTTTTCTGATTTTCACGCACAAACGAAATTACTGGATTTAGAAACATGAAATGATACAAATGTGTGGTTAATGAGTGTGGGGGACACTAGTCTTTGCTAAAAAATTAAATGATTGACAATTATATTTAGAAAGCCTATTTACTATTAAGAAACCGTATATTTTAAAAATCCTTACTACAGCCAAAAAAAAAACAATATACAAAAATAAAACACAATCGCCAAATAAAAGCTAAAAATATACCCAAGTAGGTACTGACACCAGAAGTAACGGATTTTAAATATTAAATATTATAAGTATCAATAGTATAAGGCTGGTCGTGGCACAGGAAGGCAAAGTATGAATGACTGTAAACGCAACTGGTTGTGGATTCGATCCCCACTCGAGGAAATTTATTTAAATTCATATTTCCATTCCTTCGCACTGGTGTCGAGGCAACGCGGGGCGTCGAGTTCCGCCACTCAGTGCATCCAGAATTCTGCGAAAAGTGGAGAACGGAGTGTAAGACACTCCGTTCTCCACTTTTCGCAGATTCTGGATTAGGTTCCGCCTGCCTACCCTGCTGTATGCGGGATATAGCGTGAAGCTGAAAAAAATTAATAATTTAATTTAATATTTAAAAAAATCCTTTAATTTGAAATAATTAAAATATTATTTTCAATATTTTATTTTTTGTTTTAAGTTAGCACATATGAATATGGATTTGTAATCGGTTTTTCTTATTATATTTTTCAGGTATCTTATCAATGACGCAAGCGAAAAAAATTGTAATATATAACCTTATAAGGACGTTTTTAACTTGTGTGTTTATATTGCGACTCCCCTAAGCGATGAAAGATGAATTTAAAAACAAATCAACAAACAAAAGTGGCCATTATCCAACACGAGAAGCCAAACTGCGTGACAACTGACATCACTGGTTAAAAAAGATATAGCGGGTACGCACTTATATGCAATTAATATTACAGCATTTCTATTTTGGTATTACTTTTTAATAATGTATTGAGTAATGTGGAGAGCTTCAACTCTTTTTCGCTTCGTTATCCAGTTCCAGACAAAAATCAGAAATCAACAACAGATTAATAACAGATAAGGCCGTCGTGGCGCTGTGGCACAAGCGAGTGACTGTAAATGTGAAGGTTGTGGGTTCAAATTCTACTCGTGGGAATGAATATTTTATTATTATTTATTGATGTTTTCTTTTTTTGCTCTCATAACAAGGCAAGGCAAGGCGTTAAGTTGCGCCACTCAACACGTAATGTCTCTAAAATTCGGTAAGTAAGAGACGCAATGTTTTTTCCTATGTTCTCTCTGCCTACCCTGCTAAACGTGGCATACAATCTGAAGCTGAACAAAAACAACAGATTATTCCTCATCAACAGAAAATTGTATATTTACGAGAAAACGTTTCCTTACGCTTGGAAAGCTGGAAATTAGTTACTTGGATTTAGGAAGTTAAAGGCTAATAGGAATTGAGTTCTCTTTGTAGTCAATTGCAAATAAAATAATTTTCCTTCCTTGTCTTTGTGCACTCCAAGCCCTTCCCGTGGTCTATATGTAAAATACATAACAATTCTTACATCACATACCTATCGAAGTTTCGCCAAATTAACACCTGTCCAAAAAAGATTTTCATTTTCATTTTCCTAGAACAGTCTAAAGTACAAAAAACCCAATATGACAATTTTCCTTTGATCATTGGACGGTCTCCAACCAATAAGAAAGGTCTAGACTCCCAAGCACCCTCGCTTATTTGGTGTTCCATGTTATCCTGGTCACTGGTGGTCACCGGCCAATAACCTTGACTTGCTATTTTAGTAAGAACGCGCCACGTGGGTATGTTTACAAGTGCTTTTTGTTTTCGTTTTTTGTATGTACTCGTATGTGCGTATCATTTATTGGAGAGCCTTTGTCCTATCTTTGTTATTTTTGTAATATAATATTATCTGCGGCGTTGAGTTCCACGACTCTGTACGTAATGTCACGAGGATTGTGTGGAAAGTGGGACACGCAGTTACCCGATTACTGTGTCTTAACTCGAGATTCCCACTACCTACTAGGCCGCATGAAACTAAAAGAAATTAAGGATTTTGGGCAAAATTTAGGGCTTTAAATTAATACTTTTACAATACACAAAAGTGTCAAAATAATAAAAAAAATAATTATTTATGTTTCTTAAAATGAGTTTTAATGATCTTTGTTAATGCTCGAACTAAATGTAAGGTTTTTTTAATTTGTTTTGTTGTATTTGGCCAGAAATTAATGAACTTTGCCACAAAGAAATTGGGATTGGGATTTAAATCAAAATATTGTAAGATATTTGATTATACATAATAATGGACTTTCCTACTATATTTTTTTTTTTACTAAGTAAAGGTTCACGCTGTATCCCGTATATAGCAGTGAGTTCGTATCGATTCCACAACTGGCATGTTTACTGTCAGACACTATTTCACTGCCACGATGCCACGATGGCCTCAATATTCTTATATATAAATTATTTATTAGCAAAAACATATGCTTCTCACAGAAAACAAAAATGACGTTTCTTCACCACCACTGTATGCATGTTTATTATTAAACGTGACACGTTGCTATGGCAACCGCCTCCTTATTTGCAGAAGTCGCAGACGACCGCCGTCCGGTCGGACCTTGTTTTGACGTCAACATTAAATTAGTATACAAAATATAGATTGAATTTTACGTGTCTTTATATAAATCGATGATTGATTTATTGCTGCTAATTTTGAACACTATATAACTATATTCCGGGGTGGTTTAGTATATCTTAGGTCCATATGAATAGTCATGTAGATTATAGGAAGTTAAGGGTAATAAGTAGCTGTGGGCTCTATTTATTCTCTAGGAATGGTTTTATTGCAGTTTCTTCTTACATGCTCGTAAGGTGGAAGACGAAAAAGTGGTGGCAGAGGGCCCACCTTTTACGCTGGAAAAACCGTGAATACGTGCTTTTTTTTCAATCAACTAGCCTAGTGAGTGCTTATAAGTTCACAGAGATAGGTAAATTTAATAAATATTTATTAAATTTCAATATTCGACTGTCTTAATTTTGATATATTTTTACAAATCGAGTAAAATATTCGACTACACGCAAAATTTTTCAAAAGATATTGTAAACAACACGCACTTCCCCGATATTGCCAGGGTAGTGAATTCAATTCTAATCTAAAACAAATGCTCGTGAGATATATTTATCTGAGGTATGACAAACATTATTTTTTTATTCAATTTACACATATATTTTTTTGGATAATTGATCACCACTACGGTGATTCAATTAACTTTGTTGAAATGATTTACGTAAAGCTTGAAATCTGAAATTTGAAAACCAAAAATAATGCTCAAGAAACAAACGTGCATCATTTTATCATGATCAGTGTTAAAATAAGATACTGCCATCATAATAAGCTACAATTAAAATCAAAAGCTTTAAAACACATTATTATCCTTGAAATACTTAATAAAGTGATAGTTTTAAAAATAAAATTCAAAATATCGTTGATAAAACAACTACGCACACAAGATGGCCGCCACAACAAAATGGAGTCCAAAAATAGCGCGGCTATTGACCGGAACCTTGACACTAAACGCGTTACATTTTATGCGATTTAGATTTTTAGGTCGACTTAAAACGCAATAAAGTTTTATAGAATTTATTCTTATTTAAATGAGAATTATCGGCACTGTAGCGGCTGATTGCCCACGAGGTGGATAGACTTGATAAAGTCCTGCACTGGCTGTTCTATTAACGACTGCACACGCAATGTTCAAGATAGGAACAGATGGGAAAATCTAGCAATCTCGCTTTTAAATTGAAAATACAGCATGATGAAAGGAATGGTGGTGCCATTCCGATGGTAGTGTACGACGAAGAAGAAGTATAAGAAAAGAGAATTTCGTACATTTCCTTACTTTTTTCGTTTTTCGTTCCCTGGATGTTTCCTGTGATGTCAATATTGACAAGCTGTATCATAATCGAAGAGCGAAGAATCGACGCAAAATAGCACCGTAATATAAATGATCTTTTTAGCATCATGCTAAAATGCGGGGTACACCTAGCACGTTAGGTAGAAATAAACCTAATAACCTAGAATAAAGACACTCCGTTCTCATTAAAACACTTCCGTTCCCCACTTTCCGTCGAATCTCAAGGCATTGCGCGTTGAATCGCGAAAATCAACGCCGCGCTTTGCCTCGTTACCAGAGCGAGACAACGAAATTTTTTTTTTCATTTTCTTGAGTGGAAATCAAATCCACAACCGGTCGTTTTTACAGTTGCACGCTTGTGCTCCTACGCCACGACTGGCCTCAAAGAGAGAGCTTCATTTTGCTAAATAGCTTGGGAAGGTGAATGAAAAAAAATAGGGAATAGAATATAGAAATAGAGAATAAAAACAAAAAAAAGAAATCTTACAAAAAATGGTACCCTTTTAACCTTCAAATCAATGTCTAACTAGACAAATAACGTAATAATCAATTTGTTTTTTATTAATTTGTTACGGTGCATAAAATCACGCGTAGGTGTCTGTTTATAAACTGAAGTGCGCAGTCGATGTGTCTGTAGCTGTAGTGTAGCCGCCTACGTCTTACTTCTTGTATGAATGAAAATTTTGGTTAAAAACGCATTTTGCATACAAATTATTTTTTCCACACATTTAATTTTAGAGTTGTCTTAAAAAAATGATTTAATAAAGTGTAGACTGTAGAAGGGTATTATTTCTTATCTTGTTAAGATGGTTATTAAAACCTAGTATGCCATTTTAAGGATTAACGTAGCTAGATTATTGCTTTGCCTTATGAACATTTTATAATAATCATACAAAATTATATATTTATAAGGATTAAAGATCGATCTACACTTAGGTGACTCTTTAATTTAGAAGTTAACAGTCATTTAAATGGGACCTACATTGGTAAAAGAGGTCAGTCTTGGGGCAGGGGCACAAGTGTGCCACTGTAAACGTCACAGGGTGGGGGTTCATTTCCCACTAGAGGAAATGAAATATTTAATATTTTCATTTCATCGTTCTGACACAGTGCCTCAAGGCTAAGAATTTGGCGGAAAGTGGAGAACGGAAGCGGATATTATTCGAATACGCTACTGAAGTTCCTGTGTTACCATATTTAAAGATTTTAATACTAGAGCTTAATGAAAAAAAACATAATACCTTTTCCTTGGAAATTATTAAATACATGATAATAATGAACATAATATAAGAAAAAACGATTCCCCAATAGGAATTGAAATATGTTTCGTGTAATATTCTGAGTACATTAACAATTTATGAATTACGCTTCAATAATATTATATCAAACCTAATTAATATAAATAAATTTTATTGAATATCACAGCAAAATTGTTTGCTTGTGACCAATATATTAAAATGTTTAAACATATAAATTAAAATCAAAATATTATTTAAATAAACGACTTTTTGCAGAAATATGTTATATTTTTACCAAACAAATAGTTACATTATATAATAAAATAAAAGACAGCCAAATTACTCACCTGTATCGATGTATCCGAATTCCACGCACTAGGACAAACAGCACAACGTCTTTGCCTCTAATCGTTTTGCCGCGTTTTTTTGACAAATGACGATGATATAATATTTAATTAACAATAAATACTTTTGTTTAAATAAAGTGTTACTTATTAGGCTTATTTTTTATTTATTTAAAAAGAAAACGTGTTTCTTTTCCTGTGATTGTATTGAAACTGTGATGCCGTTGGGAAAGCCACGATTGGAGTGGCGCCAATATGGATAAGTGCCAAAGACGAAATACAGTAAGAAGCAGGGTAGTGGGGTAAACTATTGTCTTTATCTTTTGTTATTAGTCAAAATAAGTTTACAACTATATGTAAAATATGTCATATGGATTTGCGTTTTATAAATTTTATAAAGATTGTGAATATCTACCCATATAGAAATCTATGATTGCATTTGCGAACTTTTTACCTGCGACTACCACTGTAAAGAAACTCATTGTCTTCTGACAATATTGATGATAACGAGAGTCGCCTCCTGTCACATATGTATATCATAATTTAAAGATGCATTAATTGTTTTTTAGGCCAGTTGTGGCGCAAGAGCTATGTTTATAAGTTATAACTATATGCAAATTAAAATGTAATGCAAAATACGGAACCATTATATTTCCTAATTACAGTACAAGTTGCAATTTCTATAAAAAAAGAGTACACAATACAACTAATGTTCTTTTTTAAATTTGAATTTACTCTATACATATCTTTAGTTTAGAACCCGCTTTCAAGTAAAGGCCTTTTTCAGAGATTGCCGCTTGTAACTGTCATTGGTTACCCTTATCTTTTTTGGAGCAGCATAATACATAAATATGACAAAATCCATATTAGGTTGATTCGCCCTATATTTTGAAATCCACGTGAAACAACGCATCACGCTCACCTTCGTAAGAAAGTTCCGGACAGATTAACAAAGGAAAGAATTATTAAGAAATTTGTTTATAATTTTTTTTATGTGAATAGTTGTGGCCGTCGTGTTTCCGACGGGCGGCGGGTTCGATTTCCACTCGGAGAATGAATTATTTTCATTTTCCAGTTCTGGTAACCAGAAAGCGACACGTTGAGTTCCGTCACTCGACACGAAATGTCTTGTAAATTTAGCGTTGTGTTGTGTGCGTGGTGACCGGAGCGTCGTACTACTAGATTCCCTCTACCTACCCTGTTATATACACCCTGCTATATACCTAAGAGATAATATTGTCTGAATTTCCTAATTATTTAAAATTAAATAAAAACGAAAGTTGACATTCAAAAGTTATTTTAAATTAACTTAGCTTGATTTTAAGGAAAATTTTAGCGTGATTTTAACATATTGTCATCTAAGCTACGTATAATAAACAAGTTTAACGATGATACAATTGTTATGAGTGGGTCGAAATCAATTTTTCATTATTATATGATTTTTATAGTTACTGAGTTACATAATTATAAGTCGACTTAATAAAAGATTTTGAAAACAAATATTTTTAAAGTATTATTCGTATATTCTTTTTAACAAGAAAGGCCTTTTAAAAATGGCGCAATGTCAAGGCGTAGAGGCACAAGTTTGTGACTGTAACGCGATGGTTGTGGATTCTATCCCCTCTTAAGGGAATTAATTATTAATTCTTATTATTTCTTCGCTCTGGCACCAAGGCAAAAGTTCGGCGTTGAGCTTCGCCAGCTCCTCTGGAAAATGGGTAACACTGTCTTAACACTAGGTTCCCTCTGCCTATCCTGCTGTATTCGAGATACAGAGTGAAGCTCATTTGATTTAATTTTCTTACTATTGTTTATTGAAAACATAAAGTAGCTTAAGACAACGCTTCGATCACGATATATCGTATAGTGTAAATCTGATTAAAATTCCGTTTAGCGGTCGAGATTAGCTTATTGAGGTGTCATTGTAAGTTGAGGATGTACCGAGGCAAATTTTAATATATATTTTTAAATATACTTAATTGCTTATTTCTTAATTTACTATTTTTGGTAAAAAGAGAAAAAGATAAAGGACGTTTACTCATCTTTATTGTGTACATAAAATTAAAATTGGCCCTTTTTAAGATAAAAGACATATTTAAAATATTATATAGATTTAAAATCAGGTGACAATGATCGACTGCACACAATAGCTATACATTGATAAATTAACACGCAATGTTCCGAAGATTCGTGGTGAGGTTCAAGAGGAGTTCGGGAGCGGAGTCCTAGCACTACACCCGCGGCCATCTTTAATATTTTGTTTATATTCTAAATTCTATTTATATTATATACATTCAATTTAGTACATTTGATAACGCACCACTACTAATGCACGCGTATTAATAATGCATCAATAGTGGCGCATTGGGGACGAGCTTCTCTAAATAACCTTATACAAGACCTGAGTTATAACAATACCCGTCTGACATAACCCTTACAAAAAGTATACTTAGCATATAAATTTAATTATGTTTATTATGATATGTAAGACATTGTATTGTAACTTGTCAGATCTGGGCATCATGCTTGAAAAAGGAAACAGAGAGAGTAAGGAGTTTCATATATTTAAGTTTGAGCAAATCACTAAACACGCAATGCCTCTAGAACTCGGCGGAAAGTGGGGAACAGAGTGTCTTAACACTAGTTTCCCTCTGTCTGCCTGCTGTGTGCGGGATACAGTGTAAAGCTGATAAGAAAATATAATAAAAAAGTTTGAGCAAATATATTTATTTCCTTATAAAACATCTCAGTGTGCCCTCATCTAAGGATGTATCTCAAGACACCCCCTATCTCAGTATCGGGGTAGCTGCCGCGGTGTCCACTCACCCTCCTTCAATTACAAGGGCTAGTGAGAACGCCTAAATTTTCTATTAAAGGTATTGTTTTCTTTATATTTATTATATTATTTATTACACTAAAGTTAAATAAAATATTTAAAAGAAATGTTATTTCAAGGATCGCTTACTTTAAAATTCGTTTTTTTTTTCACTTTCTTTTAACTTTACGGTATATCAAACATATAGGTGGGTAATATTAAGACACTTTCCACGTACCGTAAAAATTTCAAGACGTTGCTTGTTGAATGTTGGGCTTCGACAGTTCTTGTTACCAGATTGAGGCAATACTCCCAAATGGAAATCGAATCTACAACTTATATCCAAACACCGTTGCGAATACACCATATCTTTTCCGTTCGTAAAGTTCTAATTTCTCTTCGTTCTCATTTTAAAATTACTATTCAATTAAAATACATACAACAATGTTTCTATGTAACCAGACCCTTGATTTTACTTAACTAACTCCGCCACGAGGGCGCCGTTTCTTAATTAGTAATTATAAAGCATCTTGGCATAGTGGAGTCATATCTAATACTGTTTGAAATATAGTAGGTTCAAATCCCAGACATTCTGCTCAGAAGACGTATTAACTGAAATTCAATCTTCTGCGTAAATGATCGCCTTTGGAGAGCTTTCAATATGATTAAAACGATTAAAGGGAATCCAATATACTTACTTGTTTGGCGTAAGCTTATATACAATACTATATTAGATGAGGCCGTTGTGGGTTCAAATAGTGTAGTATTGTAAACGTAAAGCCGATGGTTATGTGTTCGATTCCTACTCGGCAGAATGAATTACCTAATTACATTCAGTGCGGTTTTGAATTCCGTATCGAAAATTCGGCAGAAAGTTTTTGTTTTATAGTATTATGGACTGTTTTAACACTATGTCTTGACCTATGCTGCTATATGTACCTAAAGCAAAAAAAGACAATACCAATAATATTTTTATAAATTAAACCAGTAGTTTCTAACATTATTAAGAACAACTATCTTAGATGACCTTATTAAAAATAACTAAACTTCATCAGATGGTCTTCACGCGTCCAGCAAATTTACCAATGCCTACAATCTGGCACAGATTTACCACAAAAGGAATGAAGCTGAGAGTCCAGGATCTGACTGAGAATCAAGTGGAACCCGCAGTTCAGTTGTTGACCAAGTATTTCATGGCGGATGAACCACCTTGCAAGTATATAGGTAATGTTACATTGACTGCAATAATAAATTAATAGCAATCCGGCAGAGGAAACTTTGTGTTAAGACACTCTGTCCCTCACGCACCGACTAATTTTATTGACATTGCATGTTGAGTAAGTGGGAAATGAAAAAAAAAACCCCGAATGGGATTCGACCTCACGATCCTCACACTTACAGTCAGACTGCGTCACTGCACCAAGACGGCTTTATATATCTAAGAATAGAAATAGAATACTTATTTATATATCAAAGCAAATTATTCAATAGAAATCCACAAACATCCAAACGCTCAACTACAACTGGAGAAGCTCTGGCGTGACACCATAAAGGACAAACTGTCAGTCGTATGTGTTGAAGACAATGACGGACCGACTGACATAATCGGTGTTAATGTACTGACAGTGGCCAGTAAGGAGGATAAGGAAGAGGAGTTTAAGGTAAGTACAGATTACAGGAAAAAATAATTAAAATAAAGAAAACCCCTAAAATCTAATCTGCGCGGCTATCTATAGATGACTTCAGAATGGGCATGACTCCGAGATCGTACTGTAAGTAAGGTAAGTCCGTATTTTTAAATGTAAATGAAGCATATGCACAGAGGCGTGGGTGGGGATAGGGAGACCAGGTGGTCTGTGCCCATTTTATAGTATAGTTTAGTCCTCATTATACAATCGTTACATACAAAATATGACTGAAAATATGTAAAAAAAGCTAAAATCAAGAAAATTTGAAACTTTTCTTAATTAGATTTGCATAAACAATGAAATATTAAACAATAAAACACATAAAACAACACATATACAAATAAACACAAATATATATTTAAATTTTGTATCACACTGGAAGTGTATCTGTAAAATATCTCTAGACACGCCTAAAGATGTGCATGTTACATAGCTCCAGTAGTTTTGGGACGGGTCGACGCCTTTGTTCATATTTCGGGACCACGTTATAAAGTAATAAATTTTCATCATTTTGAACCCCCTACAAAATTTGACGCGTCTGCCTTCTGTGTGTGTGTCTGACTGCGGCCTGCTGTGGCACTGTGCTTCCTGATAAATGAACCGATTGTGAGTAAATGAACCGATGTGAGGTTTTTAAACGAAACCCTTTTTCATATTTTTTAACATTTTTTATGTGTTATTCCACACTTAAGAAAGAAAAATACTGGAGTACTAATGTGGAATTACACTTTCAAAATATAAAAAAATATTGAAAAAGAATAGTATTTTCTCTTGCCAGACGATAATTCTAACCTTTGGGTAGCAGAAATTTGTAAAATCTCCCTACAGAGATGCTAACAACATAAATAAATTGTAACAAGCGTATAAAGAGATTTTGTTATTTATGATAAGAATAATAAGAATTAATAATAATAAGAAGAGAACGTATGGCTTAGGTTGGTCAGAGCACTTGGACGGTTTCCAAAGAGGCGCGGGTTCAAATCCCGCTGCGTAAAATTTTTTATACGTGTTCTTATTACATACCCTTTTTCATGTTGGTGGTTAATAATTTTAAATTTTATTTTATGTTTTGTAATCTGACTAGAGACCCAATCGGGGTTTGATTGCTTTAAATTATTGTTAATTTATAACCAAATTATACGAACTATTTCCATATATTGTAATGCACCTAATAAGATGTGATATATGAACTACATCACTGTAAAGTAAATCCGTTAAGTAGTTTTTGCATCAAAATAAGTAAGGCTAGATTTTAACTGCAATATTATACTTTACTGCCTATTTTCCATGAAAACAAGATAAAGAAGTTAATAAAAATGTCTCCTTTTCAAAATAGACAGACGACAAAATTTGGGCGAAACTCTTCGGTGCAGTGGACCTGGTCTCACGCAGTGTAGACGTATATAGCAGATTCAAAGTCGACAAATACCTAACTGCTTACGGTTTGGTCGTCGATCCAAAATGGCGTGGATGTGGAATTGGAAAGGAGATTTTACTTGCTAGGTAAGTATTTTACTGCTAAAATAGATCAGTTTCACGCTGTATGCCGCACACAACAGGGTAGGCAGAGGAAAACTAGTGTTAAGACTCTCCGTTCCCCACTTTCTGCCAAAATTTGCAGGCATTGCGTGCTGAGTAGTGGAACTCAACGCCGCGCTTTGCTTCGACACCAAAGCAAAGAAATGAAAATATAAATTTAATCAATGTCAATTTTAATATTTATAATATTCAAAGGATTTTTATACTCCGTTCTCCACTTTATACCCAATTTTCGAGTCACTCACGTAATATCCAGAACCACTGGGTCACTAAGAATAAGAATAGAGCCATAATGGCTCTGAATATCGTAAATTCCAATAAACCGATAAATGACATTCCTTCGACCAGAGAATGAGGAACGCAAGAATGTTAGGAGTTTAATATTTGGATCATCATTCGTTATAGGAAGTTATGTGTATAAAAAATGTGGTTTATGGAATAGGATCGGAATAGAAACGCGATGGTTGTGAGTTCGATCTCTTCTCGAGAAATTTGTTATATTTAGAATTTAGAAGAAAGATTTTTTTTATGTCAGATTTTATTTTATTTAATTTATATGCTATTTAAACCTGAATAATTTATCCGGTTTAAAGGTCATATAATATAAATTTTAGAAAATTAAATTATTGTTATTAATTGTTTACATCCTTGAAAATTCCACCCCAGTCTACTGTAAATTAAAATTTTGTAATGTACGAACATTTTTAACATTGTTACAAGCCTTTTTGCTTTTTAGATTTTATGTATATTAATGTTTTTTTACTAGTTAATTAAATGGTAATAAATAAAAAAATGGAAAATGTAAAATATACGGCATAGGTACAACAGCTTATATTGCGCTAGTGTAACCACAAATTCCTTTATTATATAACTCGAATTTGAAAGAAGTTTGTAATGGTCTTTAACTTTTTAACTTTGTCCAACCAACGACTTATTAAAACGACAAATTGACAATTTCAAAGTGACATTTTTAATTCAATTTCTATGTACAATATTTGAAAACAGATTTTGTGATGCAACTCTGGATATTTTTAAAGTTTTATGATAAAGAGATGTAATCAAATCTAAAGATTTTTGTAAAAATTCTCATGTTGTAAAATATATTTTTAACTAAATTTGACATTGTACGTAAAGTTGCACATTAATATATAAATTTAGAACTAAAGGTTTGATAAGATAATAAAAGATTATATATTTTTGGTGAACTTCATATCTAAAGAATAATTTAAGCAATCATGAAAAAGAAAAACAAATGTATATGCGACAAAGCGATGTTACTACGACAAATTACTGGAAAACCACCACTTTTAAATGAGACTGAAGTAAATAAAATACGCCTCGACCTATTCACTGAAAGAAACTCAGATGGCACTTGTAATTTAGTATTGAGAGGCAGAGATATATTTGAAAGATATAGTAAACGTATAACCGATGACGACATTAGAGCTATATGTCTCTATGTAACTGAAAATCCTAAAAGAATAACTAAATTAGATCTAAGTTACAATGAAATAACTGATTCAGGCTTCTTTAAACTACTTAAAAAGATACTTGTTAAAGGTAGATCGAGTGTGATTAATTTGAATGTTATGAATAATAATTTAACTAAAATCACTTTAAATAATTTGGCAAAATATTCTGAGCTTATTAAGTTAAAGTATCTCAGAGTTAATGGCAATGATTTTGGTGATGATTATGGCGTGTGTCTTTCAAGATTCTTAGAAAACAATAAAACTGTTGAGTATTTGGATATAGACGAAACGGGACAGACTTTGACAAGTGTTGCGAAGATAGCAGCTGTTTTAGGTCAATTAAATCTGAACCAGACTATAAAAGTTCTAGATTTTAGTCGTATCGTGCCATTGTTTAATCGATATTCCTATGAAAGTAAATGGCTCGCTTATCACGTTGAGAATTTGCTTATATATAATAAAACAATAGTCGAATTACACTTACAGAAGAACCAACTTATTGGCCATGATGTAGAGTATATTGTGCGTGGATTGAAACGTAATAAAACTTTACTTTACTTAGATCTGGGCTTTAACAAAATCGCTGATTATGGTGCCGAATTATTTGAACACTATCTTAAAGAAAAACCTGGACTGATTCTGATAAATTTAGCCGGCAATAGTATAGCTGATACAGGAGCAAGAGCTCTAAGCTTCGGGCTGCCATATTCAAAAATTCGCGCTCTAGATGTTAGCAACAATAAAATAACCGACGACGGCATATTGGATATATTGAATACAATGAAAAAGTATTATTACTTGCGTTTTTTAAATATTTGGGGTAATTTTATTGGTGAAAAGAGCTGCGGAGTAATTCAGAGAATGTTTTTGAGTGGAGCATTATTCCAGCATACGATAGATGTTAAAATTTACGAAGTAGACGAAGTTCTACATGCGGCATATTATCCCAATCCGGCGGATAGAAATAAACACTTGTATTACAATGAAATAGATTTTGCTGCTGTACAGCCGATTTATCATATAAAAAGAAATGTGTTACCAGAAAAGAAAATTGTCAAAGTTGATTGTAAACAGCGGCATAAGCTTGATAAAACAAATAGATATACGTTTTGATTACGTTTTATTATATTTTATTTTTATTTCGTATTATTTGTAATTTTAATTGATAAATAAATATATATAATTTTTCTATAATTTTATTTTACGTAGATTATCTTATTTTAATCTATTTCCCTAATAAAATTGTAATTAAAATATTTTTTCTTTAGAACAATTTGATATATTTATCCTCTATTTACAGCAAATTCGTTACATCATAAACATTTTGCTTCGTTAAGTACATCTTGAGGCTGTCGTGTCGCTCAGCGACACACTGTCAGGCTGTTAACACGGCGGTTGTGGATTCAATTTTCTTTCAAAAATTGGGCTTTTTTGTTTTGCTTGCTCTGGTATAAAGAAAGTGCGATTTACAGTTTCGCCGATCAACAAGCAATGTCTTGAAAATTATGCGGTACATGGGGAACACTAGTTTTCTCTATATACCCCGCTATATGCCGATTGCAGCGGGAAGTTGGGCAGTGAAGTACATAACATCTATATTTAGAACCACAAAAATCAACGTAAAAAAATATACAGTTGTTACAGTCGGATTGTTACAATTTATGTTTTCAGATGTTTAATTTAAATTTAATGATCAAAATATATTTTTTCTTCTAGAATTCCATTATGCAAGGCGATTGATGTTAAAATAACAGCCACTGTATTTACTGCAGCCGCATCTCAGGCTGTAGCTAAGAAAGCTGGATTTCAGGAACTCTCCAAAATAACTTATCAAGACTTGGGCGAAAAAGGCTTTAGGTTCCCCGGTGTGGAGAAAGATACTAAATATTCGAAATTGATGGCGTTAGAAATTCTATAAATTACGTGATTGGTTGATGGTTTTTCTTTAATTTATTTCTTATATATTTTTATTTTTTAATTCCAAATGAAAACTTCTATACATTCCAAGTATTATCATTGCATTTCTATAGTTAATATTCTAGTCTTAATATATATATTATTTTATTTTATTACATATTCATCATAATTTATGAAAAAAATGTATATCATATTCTAGTCACTTCTAGTCAAATTTAATTTAATTTATTTAAATTGTAAGTGTGTTAAAAAATAAAATAAATATATAATATATCGTAAGTTGTTTTAATACCCCGTTTAATCGTTATATTAATATAACAGTCTTGGATTTTTTTATTGTATTAGGAAGTGGGCCTGTTGTTATCACTTTTTCCAAAGAATAGTATATTGTAGATTACTCAACTAACTAAAGAAAATATTTTAATAAAAATAAGATTATATATTTGTTTTCCTTCTTCATTAATTGATAGTTATTTCGGATTCAAGACCTATCTTACATTTTTTTAAATACTCAATTTAAATACAAAGCGCCATCTGCAACAAACGCAAGTAATTGTTTTCAAGTAAAATTGTAGAGAGAGACATCTTTCGGCACTTCAATACTTTTTTTACACATGACTAAATTAAAATGATCTATACTACCTAATTATAAAAAATATATCGAACTATAAATAAAAAGTAGACAAACGAAACAAAAATTATTTACCTATAAATAAATTAACCTTTTATTGCAAAATAAGAAATGTAATATGAATGGCAGCATTACTATTTAGGGAAATTAAAACATTTATACTAGCAACACAAATTAAACATGGCGTCGCGTCCATGACCCAAGGTCCACAGTAGCTGTCAAACGGTTGTTGACTCTCCAGTAGAATACATCGTCAATAATAACAAAATTAACGTAAATAATCTTATTATACATAAACGCGACCTAAAATCAGTTAAAAATTATATTTCTTTATATTTATTTTACACAATTTATTTATAATTAACGTATTTGTGCGTAGATTTAATAAAATTTTAGTTATTAGCGTATAAATTTGTTTAATCTGAAGTTTAGTTTCGTTTATATCAAGACTATTTCTTAATATTTCTGTTCTCTAAATATTTTTCGAGATAAGTTTTGTGTGATAGTGTTAAAAATGTGTTTAGTGTTTTCTTGCATTGGATTTTCCGCATAGGCGTGGCAAAATACCCCCTGCTTAGAAAGGTAAGTAAAAATAATATACCAGATCATAATATATATTGTAATTACATACTACATTGTAGGGTAAAATATTTATTTAGGTATAGGATATTCGCATTTCCTATACCAATATGTATATATCAAAATAAGTGGGTAGGTATATAGTGTAATTATATAGAAAATCTAAGCGATTTTTTCCTTATCTAGCGAATATCACTTTTATTCTAAGTAAACAAAAATATTCAATTTATAGAGGTATGCTAAAGTCTATATTATATCACACAACATCTCAAATAAAAATAAAATGGAAAATGGAGAAAAGATGTTATATTCTCTCTTATTTCATATAATTTAGGACATGTGTAAAGATATCTATTGATAAATTAAAAATTGCATAATATAACAAATGGTAAAATATTACTTTTCACTGTCATTATTTAGAAATTATTTTGTTGAATGTTAAAAGATGATTAAAATCATTCAGTTATGCAACATAATATTTCGGATATGTAAAACACAAGAAAGAAAGTTGATTGAGTAATTATATGTAAACAATAAATATTATGTTACTATTATGACATATTCAATATGAATGTTGTAACAAAATAATGAGTTTCTCTTCATATATTATGTTTTAAATTTGCTTAGAGGCCATTGTGATGCTGCATTTTATGATTAAACACTACGATTCCCACTCAAGATTCATTAGATTCATTTTCTGATTATATTAATTACCATGCTCAACTGGCACACTCAGAACACCACAATCAAAGAGCAATACCATACCATATATTCATTTCTCCACTGCAATAACAAGACAAGACACTGCATTAAGTTCCACTAAATTGATAATGTCAAGAAAATCAGGCAGCTTGTGAGGAACCGAATGTCTTAGCACCAGGTTGCCTCTGTCCCTACTATATGTAGTTACAACTTTAACCTAAAAAAAATGTTAAACATGATTATCATAATATATTGAACATGAACAGTGAATAATAATATAATGAATTTCTCTTTACATAATATTTTATATGGATTTACAAATGTTTAATAGAAAGTGTATTTATATATGCAACTGATAACTATTACATATACTAATAATAATTATAAAGCTGAAGAGTTTGTTGATTTAACACTAGGTTTACGGGCGTTTTTTATATACCTATCTTTACGAGCATCCGTCAAATTGACGGGTGGATGAAAATACGTATTTATTTTTAAAAAATCTATTTATTCAAATTAAATCTAATATTTTCGGTTTACTTTTATATACAGTAAGCGTGCAGTTGTCTGATTTATATAAATTTGATGAAAATAACGGCATTTTGTCCTTTGTTTCTTTCGCTGGTTTTGGTAGTAGAACTGAATATCTTTTCGATACGACATTTAGTCTGCTGCACGCTTTGAGTTGCGAATAACGCGAGGATTTGACACCCGGGCTACACAATTCGTTATCGAGGCGCTATTGAGATTATGAGTTGGGGGCGGGGGTCTTAGACCTTTCTTTCAGTCTTATATTTGCTATTGGAGGTATAATTTTACAAGCGAAGCAAATATAT
>JAATLQ010038433.1:50097-70051 GCA_013421005.1 Heliconius erato x Heliconius himera | reverse complement strand
TTGCTGCACGCTTTGAGTTGCGAATAACGCGAGGATTTGACACCCGGGCTACACAATTCGTTATCGAGGCGCTATTGAGATTATGAGTTGGGGGCGGGGGTCTTAAACTTTTCTTTCAGTCTTATATTTGCTATTGGAGGTATAATTTTACAAGCGAAGCAAATATATAAGGATTGTTGACGTAATCAGCTAACCCGTCAAATTGACGGGTTCCGTAGAAATAGGTATACAAGATACAATTTTCAAAATTTATAAAGCTTAGGAAAATACTAATTGTGCGTATAAACTCTTTTAATGAAATTATAAATTTACGATGCAAAATAGTTAAGATTAATGCCAAGGGTTTTTTGCGTGTTTCATTTCAAAGTTTGAAATCCGTCAAATTGACGGGTCTCGTAAACCTAGTGTTAAACATGCTAATCTAAGCCAAGTACTTGGAATTGGAAATTTCTCTTTGTTTGACAGTCTATTTATTGGGGAAGGCTATATTATATCATATTGAGGCAACCTCAGTCTATTATGACTACGGACTATGGTAAATTGTTTGAAACATTGTACATCGTTTGTATAATGTACTGCCGAATTTTCGTTCAGGAATTGAAGTGTCTTAATGGAAATGGAGTGTTTTAACACTGGGTTCTCTCTGCCTACCCTGCCATGTGCAGTATACAATGAAGCTGAAAAAAATAAAATAAAAGTATAATATACCACATATTTTATCATAATGACTCATACAAAAATTTCCCAAAACGAAAGTATTACACCTTCACCTAATCTTATGTTAAAATTAAAAGTTTTCTGTTCTAATTATTTTGACCGTCCATAATGACCTTCTTTAAATAAAGATGCTAATAAAAGTTTATTAATTGACCTAGATATATGAGGTTAGTTGTGGCGCAGGGGCACAAGTGTGTAGCTGTAAACATATCAGGTTGGTGGATTCGATTCTCACTCAAGGAAATGAAATATTTAATAATTTTATTTCTACGCGCTTGTAATGAGACAAAGTGCTGCTTCGAGTTCCGGCACTTAACATGTTCCAGACTTAATACTTCCAGAATTCAGTGGAAAGAGGAGAATGGAAATGTCTTAACACTAGCTTCCCTTGCTCGTTCGGGGATACAACGTAAAGCTAGTGAATACTTATAAAAACAAAAATGTTTAATTTTTAATATAATAAGTAAATTTAAGGAAGATTAAAACTAAATTTTATTCTCACCGTGACACCCTCTCTAGTACCTGCCATTCTGTGTATCTCTTCATTGTGAATTCGATCAGCTAATCTGAGTCCGCATATCCGCTATGAGCAAGAAATACGCATTTCTTTCATTCTTCTTTTGTAATTCCCACGTCTCACTGCCGTATAACAGCGTCGGTACCATCTGCATTCGTATTCGCTGCATACTGCAAACGCGAAACTGTACTGACTCTCTCATCAATGCAGCTAAGGTTCCGTTTACCCTGTTCCCGGCAGCAATACGCCTTTCCACATCCATCTCGTATCTGCCATCTCTACTGAACATAATTCCCAAATAAACCACTCCATTCCCTTCTTACTATTTATAATTCTCCATTTCTTTCAAAAATCAGAACCTTTGTCTTACTCACATTCAGGCTTAGACCCTTATTTTTACACCCTTCTTTCAGAGTGGTAGTCACCACTCTACCCCATGCCTACGACTGATGCAATGAGCACTGTAGCATCTGCGTACAGCAGGCAAATTACACTCAAGTCACCTACTTTCACTCCCATGTCACTTTGTTTCACTCCTTGGAGACAGCTATCGAAATACAAACTGAACAACCAAGTTGACATGTCGCATCCATGTTTAACACCGATCGCATGTCAAATCTTAAACAACTCAGGGGTTGTTTATTAGGTTTATTTAAGAATCTGTCTAATCCCTTGATAGCTCAAGGAAATCTTTGTTATTTTTATACATCTTCTTTTTATACATTGCGTGACGAGTGGCAAAACATAACGCCGTGCTTCGTTTTGTTACTAGAGCGAGGAAATGATAATAAATTCCCTCAGGGGGACTGTTCCGCATTGGAGGTATGGTGGATACATTTTATTTATTTATTCTTTATTGTATACAATTTAAACCTTACCCAGCACTTTTATCCAATCATTGTCTCCAAAATGGACAAGTGGAACTGATTATGTTAACACTAGAAGGCACTCTTCTGCCTTCCTTTCTACATGCGAAAGATGTTCGAAGCTGAAATAATTTTTCTTTGTATAATTGAACTATCGTGTCGCCAGTGTTACGACAAAACTGTCATAATATTGATAAATTGTTACTTAAAGTGTGTAATTTGAGGTAATATGTACTCGTATTTGATAAAATATTTCGGTTTTGTACTTGATTTAGTTTTATGCTGTGAACTTAATTCTCTACAACTATATTACAACTAGTAAACACTAAAAGTAGATGAGGACGTTGTGGCGCAGGATCACTGAGAAGCGTGCGACTGTAAGTGTGACAGACTAGATTCGATTCCCACTCGGGGCAGTGAAATATTTTATATTTCATTTGGACGCTCTGGTGATAAAGCGCGGCGTTGAGTTTCGCTACTCAAGCCGCAATGCTTCGAGAATTCGGCGGAAGTGGGGTGTCTATAGAATAAATAATTGTATTTACTAGGTATATTATATAAAAGTCACTTCCGTTACTGAGTGACTGACAGACAACCCACAAACGAAACTATTATATTTTGCCATGTGTCTACATATGTTATTGAGTTTAGGGGAACACTAAAAGACGACTTCTCGAAATTCGTACGGGAAGGGGAAAAGCTTCATTTTCCGTTTTAAGTATTAAATTCCATACCAAAATTAGCTATAAGGATACGACAGTCAAATAATAAAATCATATGTATGTATGTAGATTAAATATGACACATAAAACATGTATAATAAATTCAAAGGCTCGAGAATTTGGCTGTGTTCTCATATAATATGGAAATATTACGCAAACGGGTATTGAACTTATAGCCTATTTGGCAAGCGACCAGTGCCAGTTCGAATCCCGCTAGCCAAAGCCAAGTTTTTGATAGTTTCTGTTTTATGTGTGATAGTGATAGATACGTAGTACGTATTATGTTATGTAAGTTAACTAGGTATTTCTTAAAGTGATTTCTTTCATTTAAAAAATGCTGCACTTTTTAATTTAATTTGTTTCTTAATATTTAGAAACACTAGCTTTCACGTGGGTGATTAGAAATATCTACTGAAAATACCATGCTTTTCGAATCACGTGTAAAGTGGGAAACGGAAGTGTTTTCTTGACTCACTTAGGTTCCCTCTATGCTCCCTATGCTATGTGCAGGATACATCGTGAAGCTATAGCCTTCTTCGATAAATGGACTGTCCAATCCAAAAATCTTTTTTTAATCCGAACGAGTAGGTAGTTACTGAGATTAGCGCGTTCAACCTAACAAATTCTCCAGCTTTATAATATCAGTGTGGAAGTAAAGATAATGCATGTATGACGCAAGATATTTGTTAATCGCCGGCAGTCGGCCGTTATACTAATTGCTCCCAATTGAAATACTTACTTAGATAAGTTGCGTGGCCCTTTGTGATACATACGAAGTGATCTAGAGTTAAAAAAAAAAATTCTCTCTGTATGTTAGACAGAGAGAACCTTGTGTTGAGACTCTCCGTTTCCCACTTTTCACTAAATTGTCCAGACATTTCATGTAACGTAGCGGACTTCAACGCCGCTACAGGACGTTAAAGTATAAATTTTTTTTTTAATAAATACATACTCTTTGTTGGCCAAAACGAGCATTACCTAATGTCTTGAAAAAACCATTAGTCACTTTCATACTTCGCAGTCAAACAAAAACTAGGAAAGACAGTTAAATAACCGACAAAAAGTGTAGGTAGGTACTGACAAGTACATTTGAAATGTCTTAAGTAAAGAAATAACTAATAATATAACTGTAAGTTCAAATGACAATTATAAATCTGAAGCTATCGTGGCGCAGTGGACGTGTCTGATTGAAAACGCGATGGTTGTGAGTTCGGTCACTATTTCGAAGGATGGTATGTAGTATTTTTATTCAGTTTCAGCGTCAGACAGAAGGGACAATTTTCCCGTATAGAAGTCCCGTATGGAGTCGCGTTGCGTATAGAGTGGCGGAACTCCATGCCGCACTTTGTCTACTAGAGCGACGAAATAAAAATATTTTTTTCCCCGGAATGGGGATCGATCTCACAACCATCGCGTTTTCAATCAGACGCTTCCACTGCGCCACGATAGCTTTAGATTTATAATTGTCATTTGAATTTACAGTTATAATTATTTCTTTACTTAAACAAGGCATTTCAAATGTACTTGTCAGTACACTTTTTGTCGGTTATTTAAGACGTTGTACCACTGCGCCACGGTAGCCTCTTGTGTAAAATAACATTAAACACAATACTCTCTTTTAAGATATGCGGGTTAAACACAACGTCTAACGTTCTATTGCTTTCATTTACTAGGCCAGAGGTTACGGGTTCATTTCTCATGACAATGAATTCTATTTCGCCTTACATCCACTTATATGAAGAATGTCTCGGTCTAATAAAGACGAAAGCACAAGGTTTCAGGACCGTTACCCAACACGCATTGTATTCAAATTACTGATGCGTTGAATATGGTATAGTAACATGTAGAGCATATAAAATATGTAAAAAAATATATAATATTTTATAAATTATTAATATTATAAAGTGGAAGAATTTGTTCGGTTGACCGCGCTAATCTCAAGAACTGTTGGTTTGTATTGTTTTTTATTTTGTCTTGAATAGTCCATTTTGTTAATGAAGGCATTAAGCTATATTAATTGCTTGATATAAGGTACCCTCTGTACGGTGTACCCGCGGTCAAAGTTACATCGAACACTTAGAATGTGTCATACATTTTTAGTGATTTCTATTTGGCAACGCGGACGAAGCCGCAGGTTATAACTACTTTAATATAATAATATACAATAGTTTATTTATATTTTAGTTGGAAAACCTACTTTCTCCGTGAAAAGATAGTAAAAACTTATTAAAGTTTTATTTTTATTAATGAGCGGATACGGTAATGAGTAGATGTTATCGTGCCGCAGTGAGTAATGTCTGACAAGATGATAGTAGCTTTGATTGCCACTCGGGCATCGAAAGACAAGAAGCCAAAGCGCGAGGTTAAGTTCCGCCACTCAACACACAATGTTTCAAAAATTGGGGGCTACATGAGGAACGGAGTGTCTTAACAACAGGTTCCCTCTGCCTAACCTGCTATATGCTTGAAACCAAAAAAACTCCAATTATTCCCCAACTGGGGATCGAACCCACAACCCTTCAGTAGAACTCGTAACATAAAACTGGTATTATTCGAACAAGAGGCACGTTTCGCTACCAAATGCATATATGGCGGTCGGTCACTTACAAACCGCAGTCACGTATCGTGTAATGAGCGTTATTGTTCTAAAGAAAGGTAGGCGAGACCGCTAACTGAGAAATGTCAACTCTACAACATACAAGTTTTATATTTTTTAACATATTCCGCCTATAGTGTGGTAGACAGAGGGAACCTAGTTATAAGACACTCTATTCCCCATTTTACGGCGAATTTACTAAAATATTAAATAATAATTTTCCCGAGCGAGAATCGAACTTAAAGACGTTGCGTTTCTAAAAAATGATCCTATTTCGCACATGTATATCTATATACTAGACGAAACCGTGTTTCCCATTCCCGTTGGATTTTTCAGTAGGATCTTTCAGTACTTCCCTACATTCCCTAACCTACTTATGTAAATGTCCACTTTCCAAGTCTGTCAGTCGCTCTGTGAGAAAAGCGGCGTCGTGGCGCAGAGGCACAAGCTTACGACAGGTTGTAGCTAAAAACCATATATTTATATTAAGGTAAGACATCGTATTTTTGGATCTTTTTAAGGATATAATTATTAAACTTTTTTTTTATATCCATAACAATGGGACCATAGAAAAAAATAATGACACCAATAGAATTGTTCAGGACATTTTTACACAAAGCTTATCTGGAGCTCTCATATAAAAGCACAATGGGGTGACCTACAATGGCGCAGTGTACTGGGTCAGCTTGAAAAATGAGCTTCTTTTAATTAACTTTCTTTTAGATTCACGCTTCGCCTAGCAGGGTAGATATAGGGAACCTAAAAACCTAGTGTTACGACACTCTGTTCCCTTTAAGAAATATATTACAATCATTCTTCTAAGTATGGGGATCGAACCCACAACCATCGCGCTTACAAACAGACGCTTCCACTGCGCCACTATAGCTTTAAATTTACAATTGTCATTTGAACTACAGTCATATTATATTCGATACTTAAGACATTCCATTCCAATACTTGTTAGTAAACTTTTTGCATGCTATTTAACTGTTTCTCCAGTTTTTCGTTTGGCTGTGAAGTATGAAAGTCACTAATGGTTTATTTTAAGAACTTGGGCAATACTCGTTTTGTCCAATAAAAAAATACAGTCGAATTGATAGTCTTCTCCTTTTACAGATGTCGGTTGAAAATATTATTATTGAAATTAATTCTATAGTCAGCTTCACGCTGTATTACGCACACAGCAGGGTAGGCAGAGGGAACTTAGTGTAAGACACTCCGCTCCCCACTTTCTGCCGAATTCTGGAGGCATTGCGTGTTGAGTGGCAGAACTCAACGCCGCAGATTTTTTTGTTTTAATTCTATAGTCCGTCTGCCTACTGCCATGAAGATAAAAAAAGCATGCACCTATACAAAATATTTAAAAAAATACTGTACCGGAATAAAAAAAAAATGAGTGTCAATGTCAAAATTCACCTTCAGACATGATTCACGGCGCGTCCGCGGTTTTCACTCACGCGCCACTTTCCACACCGCTACGCCTTGTAAATACTGAAGCTTTTCAAATTATTTATATTAAAAAAAAATGTTTAAACGTAGCTACTGTAGATGAGTTTTTTATTAATTACTTTTGCTAGTATCGTTTCGGATTCTTTGATGTTGGAGGTGTAGGTACGAATCTAATTTGGAATATCTACCTATATTATAGACCTTGAGGCCAGTCGTGGCGCAGCGGCACGAAGTGTGACTGTAAAATCGACTGTTTGTATGTTCGATCCCCAATCGAGGAGATGAAATATTTATTTTAATTTATATTTCCATTTTTTGAGTTCTGCCACTCAACACGCAATGCCTCCAGAATTCAGCAGAAAGTGGGGAACGGAGTGTCTTAACACTAGGTTCCCTCTGCTTATCCTATTGTGTGCGGGATACAGCGTGAAGCTGATTTATTTGATTTGACTTTTATTATAGAACTCTTAAGATTGATCAATCGTGGAAGCGATCTTTTAAGTCATACTAAATTATATTATATAATCTATGAATGATAACCAAATAAATAAATAGTAATTCAACCCATAAGACCTCGAGTTATTAAAAAAATGCAAATTTTTAACTAAATCACTTTGAATGCACCAAAAAATATTCTGTCTATTACAATTATTTGTAACGTTTGTGAAACAATCGCAGATATTCGATACGCTGAAATAGAATCCGCGACCTTCCATTGATACTTAGGTACATGCAACAGAAATGCGACAGTTGATAAAATTTTTAGGGTTCCCTGCTGAAAGGTTTCAATTGGCTCTTATTACTAATCCTCCTCAATTTGCCTGTCTGTTACATAATATTTAAAATTATCTGTTTTTAGAAAACGTATAAAAATTTTAACGTACCATCCAAAAAAGGCATTACTATTTCCTATGTATGGAATAAATAGTAATTTAAAAATGTTAAATATATTTGTTTTGTTACTTTTTGAAGATTTGAATATAAACTTAATATTTTTTGTTATTTTCTAATCGACTTCAATTTAGAGATTGAGCATGAACAATTTACAGAATGTGTGATATTGTTGGAGTTGGATAATATTTGAGTATCTATCTAGACTTCCAAGTACTTGTGCTAAATTTCTTAAGTGTATGTTCACATGTTTGTATGCTTATTCACAAATTATTTGAAAACTAAAATTATAAATTAATTGAAATATAGAATATTTCAACTTAGGGAATAGTCGAAGTATCATCAAAAATTGGTAAAGTACTTTTTAAAATATGTATATCTATCTACGCATTTTCGAAAAAAAATATAGGTTTCAGTATACGGCACCCTTTTTCATTAAAGGCTAACAAGCTCTTAACTATTTTTTATTATAATCTGTCACAACAATTTAACTTTAGCAACGTATTTCTCAATTAAAGAACTCAATCAATAGAAATCTTGGCAAGGTTGTTATTTGATACATAAAGAAAGAAGTTATATTGAAGGCATTTTATGTTTTAAACCTAAGATATAGAGTACAGTCTATATCTCGATATGACCTGAGATCTAGGCCTAACCGCATTGTGGTCGAATCAGATGTGTATGTTGTTGCAAGAGAAGGTTAGTCCAATTTGTCGTACTCATACTATATTCATTTATATTCAGCTTCATCTTGCTGTATCCCGTTCACCGCAAGGTAGACTGAGGGAACCTAGTGTTAAGACATTCTGTTCCCCACTTGCCGCCTTATTTTTAATACATGCCGTGTTTTGAATGGTGAAACTTAAAGCTGCGGTTTGTGTTGCTACCAGTGCGGGTGAGAATCGAAGATATGTATAACAGTCGCGGTTACAGTCACGCACTGTGCCACTGCGCCACGATGGCCTTTATTTTATATTTTATCTTTACGATTCTCTTTTAGGCGTCCATATTGGAAACATTTAGAATTTTTGAAAATAATAAAAACAAATATGGTTTTGGTTTTAAAATATAAAAAGCTGAATTTGACCCACTTGTAATAATTGTATCATCTTGGAACTTGGTAGTTATATGTAGCTTGGATGACAATATAATAATGTGGTTTCATTGAGCTTATCTGATAATGGAGTCAGGACCTGTACAGTTACAGTTCTACAGAAAGTCTAGTAAACCCCTCGAGTTAAGGTTCTTATAATTTAAATAAGTGCTATCACTTATAGCAGTTGTAAAAAAAAAGTATGCTTTTTAATTTTTTCCACACCTACACGAGATATAAAGATACCGGGTATCGATGACATCTCTATGAATAGAAAATGAAAATTTCAGTAATAGGTAGGTATGACTAGGCTTTTTTTGGGTCAAACCTCAAAGTTCTATCATAGTAAATTAAAAGACCCATTTGTCTAATGAAAATATAGCGAAATGCCTCGTGACATATATAGGTTAAAAGGGTCGCGATACATGCCCCAAAGTATCGAAAGCTAAGCTATAGAGAACATTGGAATTCTGTTTGTCGCTAGCGTCTATTTCGTACCCTAGGTCCTACTGCAGTAGGTACCTTGTGAAACCTTGTGTTATGTTACTCTGTTACCCAACAATTCATTCCCCGAGTGGGAATGTAGTCTACAATTTTTTTATTCTGCACACAGTGCAGTGATAGTGAGTTGAGATATTAGGTTCCTGGATTTTCGCCCACATTCAGGACATTGCCTGCTACACTTAGTAGCGAAAAGTCTAGTAAACCCCTCGATAAGGTTCTTATAATTTATAGCACTTATAGCAATGGTCATAGAAAAAAAGTATGCTTTTTTAATTTTATCTGCACCTAAACGAGATATAAAGATACTGGGTATCGATGACATCTCTATGAATAGAAAATGCAAATTTCAGTAATAGGTAGGAAGTATATGACTAGGCTTTATTTGGGTCAGACCTCAAAGTTCTATCATAGTAAATTGAAAGACCCATTTGTCTAATGAAAATATTATAGCGAAATGCCTCGTGACATATATAGGTTTGTCTAATATATTGATACATAACTTCCTTCTTTACTTTCAAATATGCAATACTATATTTTTTGAGCCACGATGGCCTCAGTATAAACTATTATATTACAGCTACAAATATAAAACAAACCTAACGGACATCAAAGGTCACGTGACTCACACCCTACACAAAGTCCCTGTGGGCCGTAATACCCTATATTATGCCAATATAATTGTGCAATATATTGCACAATATGTAGATTGAGAGTGATGTAGATCGCGGAGCAGCGTCACAGGATCTGCCTGTTAGCGCGATGGGTTCGATTTCCACTCGGGGGAATGAATTATTTTAATTTTCTCGCCCTGGTAACACAAAAGTTTTGCCATTTAATACGCAATGTCTCGAAAATAAGGCGAAAAGTGGGAAAATTTTCACACTAGGCTTCGTCTGCCTTCCGCTGTTATAGTAATATGTATATATACGCATATAGTAATATGCGGGTAACAGCGTGAAAATATTTTAACTGTAATAAGTAAACTGAGTTAAAAATATTTAGTTAAACCAACTGTTCTAAACTTAAAATAGATCAAATTATAAACAATGTACTCGTACTTTTAGCTTCTACACTTTAGAAAAGTGTAAACAAATCTAAGTATGTAAAGTAGTTTTTGTGTGGATATATGATTAAAATGTGTATTGCGCGGCGTTGGTGGCGTTGAGATTCGCCATGCAATATCTCGTATTTCGGTGCTTTTAAGTTAAGAACTTTGACATTATTGTTATCTGCTTTATGCGATGTAAAAACGTCCTTATTATATTAATATTTATATTTTGATGTCACTCTGTATTATTCTTTATATATAGGTTTTCCTTTCAAAAATAGAATAGAAAACCTAGACTAGTTTTCCGTTCTCCGTATTCTGTTACAACAACAAAAAGCATATTCTTGTTTTTGTTTCGCATATAGCAGGACAAAACAAGCATGGAGCAAACTTAGCTATGAGAAAATCCATTCCTGACCGCACCTTTCCTCCAATTTTTGAGACACTCCGCGTTTTATCTCATCTAGAAAATTTTCAATATCTCCATAAGTTGGTATTGAACTCACAACCATCGCGTTTACAGTCAGATGATGCCTGATGCCCCACTGCGCCACGATGACCTCAATTTTGCTGCAGCAGGTATATTGGGAATTGGGAACTAAACAATATGTACGTATTGTAACGCAATGCGGACCTGAATATGGGTCAAGGATGGAACACGATTTACGATCGGATTTACTTTGAGATTCGTTTTGTATTGGAACGAATGTCATATTATATTTAGACTAGTCGTCGTCCGCAACTTTGGTTTAGTGTACTGTAAGACGTAGAACGGAAAATCTTGAGGCCAATCGTGGTGTGACCGTGTGACGGTAAATGTGACAGGTTGTGGGTTCGATTCCCATTCGGAGAAATTAAATATTTATTATTTCAGTGCTCTAGTAAGGAGGCAGGCAGCCGTTGTATTGAAACTGTAGACCCCTTCTAGCTAGGTATTCTAGCTCCATGAAATACAAACTAGGCTTAAATAAATAGTAATTTTAGATTTTCTATTAATAACACAACAGAGTAGTTTCGCAAACAGTACGGTAGCCGTAAGTATAAAATATATTGTAATGAGGATTTGCTTCAGCTTCACGCTGTATCCCGCACACAACAGGGTAGGCAGAAGGAACCTAGTGTTAAGACACTCCGTTCCCCACTTTCCGCCAAATTCTGGAGGCATATAGGTCAACGTTTATATGATGATGTGATGGTCCTTAGTCTTTACATATGTTTTGTGTTCAAATCTTGCTTAGGTTTAATTATGTAAAAGCAGAATCCTTTCATCCATCGCCCACTGAGGGTTCCGTACAAAAATTTTAGGTCTCGAGCTCTTTCTGAAATTCAAGCTTAGCTTAGCCAAAGCTTTCATCTGCCCATTGAATTTGTTGAATTTCCACTAGGTATCTCCAAGCGTTCCTGAGATAAAGGGACAGACGGCCAAACAAACAGACAGACAGACGAATGGATGGACGGACAACTAAGTGATCTTATAAGGGTTTCTTTTTTCTTTAAAAGGTACATAACCCTAAAAATAATATATTGTCTGTCAGTCAGTCTTAAATGGATGCGTTTGATATAGAATACAATATTTCACTTCTAATGCAGGAAACGTAACAAAATTTGAATTCGTCCAGTAGTTTGAGCAGTTTCAATTATAAATACATGATTAATCGTTTCGACATGTCAATTTTAAAGAAAGACCAACGCGTTGCGTTACTAATACAATTTAAAATAACCAATTTTCTAATGATTCTCTATAGTTTAAGTGTGACTCAGAAGTCTCGTGGCATCGGAAATTGCTTTTGGGGATGGGATCTTACTCATCCTGTAAAATAAGGGTAGACGAATATAAAAAGTTTTTATGTTTGTAGTCGTGGAGTGCATAAAAGATGTAGTTTCCTAGGAGTATCCACTGAGTCACTTCGCTTTACATTTTACACCTTTTTTTAAACTTAACGCTGTGTCCAACATATGACAGGGAACGGGCAGGGAAGCTAATATTAAAACACTCCGTTCCTCAACTTTAGCAAAATCTGTTCGTCGCACTACTACTACTACTGTCTTGCTACTAGAGCAAATTGCGTGTTGAGAGGTGAAACTTAACACCGCGCTTTGTCAGCTTTTCTTTGTTTTTATTACTAGAGCGAAGAAATCAAAATATTAAATATTGCATTTATCCGAGTGCAAATCAAATCCACAACCTGTGGCGTTAATAGTCAGACGCTGTGTCAAGTACTAATTACGCCTGTACACCAGCACACGGCTGGCCTAAAACGTGAAACCAAAAAAAAATCTACAATCTTACGCTCATATTCTAATACAATATAAGCAATAATTTATCAGACCAGCGTTTTTATGATGGCTTTTCGTACATAAAAAGCTTTTCTTTTGTTATTATACATAATTACAATACACTACCTATTTCATTTTCAGTTTTGCACAAATTTTATACGTTTCTCGGAAAATTTGCACAAATTCTCGCGAAATTCTCCACAGAATGGTGTGATATCAATATCATTTGGGACAGCGCCGTCTCGTCGCGTCGGCGTCGTTATACCACCCCCTTGAATTTCTGCAAAAGGGTGTTTTACCCCCATGGGATGATAGCCAAATAAAGTTAGTTATATGTATGATGATTTAAATAGAAGCTCTGTGTGTTTTAATAGATTTTTCTTAGTTGTTTTTTGTTAAATAATTGATGATGCACTTTGCTGCATATGCTTATATGCATTTTATTTTTATTTAATTTTATTCAGTTTTTATTTTTATGCTATTCGTTGTCGAGTTTTTTTTAAATATATTTTGTGTACGCAGCTTCAAGGGAATCTAGTATTGAGATTTGAGACACTCCGTTACCCAGCCATTGGCTAACTTTTAAAACATTGTGTGATAAGTGGCGGAACTCAACACGACAATTTTTTTCTTTTTTTTCAGTTATTATTTTTTTTTACCAGAGTCACACAGTCAGTCATTGAGTGGCGATCGAACTCATAATCAGTCGCGTTTTGTCACATTTTGTGCCCCTGCGCCACGACTGGCATCTATTGTCTTCCAATGTAGAGAAATTAAAAAGAAAATACGTGTAATCTTTCCCCGTATGAGGATCGAACACCACTGCGCCACGACGGCCTCACGTGCTTATACTCGACAAAAATTATAAAATACCTTTTACTAGCGGTTTTGTATCCGTTTCCAAATGAAGTAACTAATAAGTGATTATTGTGTATGACACATTACACATTCTAAGTGCTCAATGTAACCAAATTTTTTTTATATGCGTTCCTCGATAAATAGACTATCTTCGCGCATAGTTTCGTTTCGTTAGTTCCTGAGATAAGCGCCTATTGTAACGTTACTGAGTGACAGACAGACAAGGCACATACAAAGCTACTAGGAATAGAAACTTGGTATATAGGTAGAGCAAGGAGTGTAGGGGAGCACTAAGAGAATTACTCGACATTACTCGAAATTCCTGGAGTTATGATAAAAAAAGTTATTTTTATTTTTTAATTTAAGGTTTAACGTCTACGCACACGTTACACTACGTCCTTATCCTATAACTTTGTACTATGTAGGTATAAAATTATAGGTATAAGAAACATGTATTACTTTGATTGTGTAAGTATAATAACAGTATTTATAATTTACTACATATTAAAAGGTATACACCTTTTTTTTCTAAATTTAAACCTTACGGTTACCATCTGCCGCAGTGTAAATCGTTTTTCACACTAACCTGCTCAACGCTGACCACATGTTAGACAAAAGATACAAAAGAATACGACTAAAGCTTAATTTTAACATAAAATGTTAAACAAATCGGTTTTGAAAAAACAGCAACAGTACGCTTTTTTCCGTATAGCGGGGTAGGCTAGGTATAGATTTAATTTAATTATTTCCTCGAGTGGAAATCAAACCCACAATCGTCGCCTCTAAAGTTAAACACTGCCCCGTCATATTGCAGTGGGGACGACTGAGGTAGAGGTACTATTCAATGTGATATATGTTTAAGTTCCCAGATTTTAATGTAAAGAATTAGACTTGGAAAATAGAAACTAGGTAATTAAATAATAATAATTCCTCCGAGTGAGATTGAACAGCTATACATATAACGATAGGCCGTTTTATACATAATTTGTCCCTTTGTAACGTTGAAAGCGCGATTTTTGCCCTTTTTATACAAAAAAACGGCACATTCTTAAGAGTTCCTTCATACAAAGCGTGGGACCACTTGACCTCTCCGTGGTCTTTATATTAGAAGTTTCTTAAAAGTAGTAAGAGAACCTGGATTTTTAGGGTTCTGTATAGGAGTGTGCTAGCTGTTTTATATTGTATGTTAGTCTAATTATGAAGTAAGTTGGTTATTAAAAAATATCTTTTTAATTTTTAGGTAAGATTTTAATTTGTGAACAAAGAAAGCTTAGTGAATCGTTCTATACTTTTTGCATTTTTATTTTATTTGTAGGACGCGAATTTTATAAAAAACGCGTCAAAACGGTTTGAGGCCAGTCGTGGCGCAGCGGCACGAGGTGTGACTGTAAAACCGACTGGTTGTGGGTTCGATCCCCACTCGAGGAGATGAAATATTTACTTAAATTTATATTTCCATTTCTTCGCTCTGGTGTCGAGGTTCAGCGCGGCGTTGACTTCTGCCACTCAACACGCAATGCCTCCAGAATTCGGCAGAAAGTGGGGAACGGAGTGTCTTAACACTAGGTTCCCTCTGACTACCCTGCTGTGTGCGGGATACAGCGTGAAGCTGATTTTTTTTATCTTTGGATTGCGTCACTGTACAACATCTAAGTGGCGGAACACAACGCCGTACTTGTATATATTATACAGATTGGTCCAAAACTTTTGCACGCCGCTACATTATTGCTAAATATCTAAATGTACCATAATAATTCCATAATAATATATTTATCTTAATAATATATTATTAAACAAAGTAATAAATCATCTTGACTCGTTCAGTGTTGGTCTTCAACTTTAGATAAGAGGTCAAGTGGAGTACTTTGAAGGTGACAGACAACTTATGAACACATAATATGTAGGTTTTTTAGATTCACGCTGTATCCCGCATATAGCAGCAGGATAGAGGGAAACTAGTGATAAGACACTCCGCTCCCCACGCACTGCCCAATTTTCGAGACATTGCGTAATCAGTGTTGGAAACCAAAAAAAAAACTTAATTGTTAATTATTATCGTGTAAAAATAGTAAAGTATTCTTATTGTTACATAATAAATTTATATAATTTAAAATTAACAGAACAAAATCAAAAATATAAATTAAAAAATAAAAAATAAATTTCGCCCAACGTGGGGCTCGAACCCACGACCCTGAGATTAAGAGTCTCATGCTCTACCGACTGAGCTAGCCGGGCTGTTGGAAGGTTTCCCAAATTGTTGTAACCATAGAATAATGTATGACTTTTTAAATTGAGTGAACCCAGTATTAAGACACTGTTCCCCACTTTCAGATAGTCAGCCGCAAAGTTAAAATGAACTCGATTGACGTAAGAGTCGTCTATCTCGATTAACCTTTTTGATTTCTACAACATAATATTAGAATATAGTAGGTATTATAAAAACATAACTCTCTTTTGTGTCTCTCGGTCGGGTAAAAAGAAAATAATTTATTAGTTATTTCAAACGCTAAAATATAATGGAAACCACAGTTTTCTATGAAATGAGTGAAAATATATTCATTTTGCACACTTGTTGGTGTCACTGTCACTTTAAAAGTATTTACCGACTCACTTTCTTATTTACCACCGTTTTAATTTTACTCTGTAATTCTTGCTTGTTTTCAAAGTAAATATTTTCTTTTATGTTTAATTTTTTGTTTTGTTTCAGGTAAATTGGACAGAAAGGAGTCTCCAAAGCTTGATAATAAAATTCAGGTTATGTTAATATATAAATGAGGTGTGTTACGTTTTAAGAGTAAAAAAATAATAATAGTACATAAAATGTACTGTATACAGATATAAGCAAATATTATAAAACTGAAGGGTTTGTTTAGGTAAAGGCGCTGATCTACAGAACTTCTTATTTAAATTGAAAAATTAAAAGAGATTATGTTCATAGTGCCATAACGCAAAAAATCACTTTCGCTTCAATTCCCACTCGGGTGAATGAATTATTTTCATTTCCTCGCTCTGATGACAAGACGAATTATGTCAACTGACAGACGAATGTCACCTCAGTGTACCGCCACGTGTGACCACAGACTACTGCAAAGTGTTCGAAACGTCGAGTTTCCAAAAATGTATAATCCCAAATATACGCAATTAATCCGGTTAAAATAGTTTCATTTAAAATGTGTAATAATCGTGAAAATCAAAGAACTTATTAAGACGAAGAGTGTTGGGGATGTGTGGAACGGGGTATGTTAACACTAGGTTACCACTGTCTACCCTGCTATATGCGTGAAACAGCGTGAAGCTAAAAAGAATAAATGAAGTCAATCATTGTACTTCGCCATAGTGCCTCAAGTCAGAATGTACAGTAAATTTTCTATTGTTGTCAAATGACTTGTTTTTTTTTCACCCGAGCCGAGTTGTACCGCGCGAATAGTGAGGTATCGATTGTATCTTTAAGAACGGCTGGGCTTGTGAACATTTTTCTTGTTTGTGTATATTATTTGATTTTAATGATGTATTTTTATTTTAAATCTGGTTTTCTTAAAGAAATAGATTTATTTACAAAATAAAGTTTATAATATTGGTTAGTTTTATATATTTTTTTTCGTTGATGCCGTCGCGTTGTAGTTAATACGCATGTGCGTATGCGTATGTGCGCATGTTTAATAAATTAGGCGGTGCGTGGTTCTCCACGCATGATATCTTGACACTAGGTTGATAGGGAATATCTTGACACTAGGTTCCTTTTGCTTGTGGAAACCATTATGTGGTTACTTACCACTGTCATGTCCTATACCTAGAGTTTTTCCATTATTTTGTAACGGTTGGAGGCAAAGGTCACGCGTTGTTGATTAATACACCTTGTTGTTATAACAGTTATTGCGAATAACCGTTCAAGCGTAGGTATATATAATACTGTTAATTTTACACAAACTTCATTAACCTGAGGTGAAATATCTCTAACGAAGTGTTTTAACACTACGTCTACTCGATTATAGCGGCAGATGCGTAAATTAAATGATATTATAGTGAGGCTTGTTGTGGCGCACAGCCACAAACGTAACTGTAAACGCGAAAGGTCGTGTATTCTATTCGCACTCTAGGAAAATTTAATATTTCCATTTACTCGTTCTGGTGACGAAGCAAAGCGTGGTGTTTGGTTCCGCCACTTAACACGCAATATTGTAAAGTTGGGGAACGGAAGTGTCCTTATGGGAATGGAGAGTCTTAACACTAAGTTGCCTGGTTATCTCGCTTCACCCTATTTTGTGTGGGATACAGCGTGAAGCTAAAAAAATATTATATTTTACTAAACTAAACTAAAAAAAACATGCTTTTATCGTGCTATAACGTGCACGTACTATAGAATACGCTCGGAGCTGTAAATTATATAAGTTCAAACTCGAGCGTTATATAGTAACGTCTGAAGGTGAAGGATTCCACTATTCATGTCTTGGCTCCATCATCGGATCAGCGCGATGACACCATATAAATAGTTAGCTTATTACAACACGCTAAATTCAGATACTTTAGTAAAAAAAAACATTTTTAAAGGGCAATTACATAAAGAGCTACTCACCACTGTATTATTCGATGAATACGCCTTGTTACTATAACAGTTATTGCGGATGGCCGTTTAAGTGTATATAATATTATTAATTTTAAAAATAAACTTTATTAACCTTACGTGCCAGCGTCTAACTGTTAACGTGACGATTGTAGGTTCGATTAAGTTCAAAAAAGTTTAATTACTGCTTAATTAAAAACAATGTAAATCCATAAAAGATATTAAAAAAATGGTACTGAAGCATTACAAACCGGTTTAAAACTAGCTGTTCTATCAATAGCTGGTTATTGTGACCGCTATAGGGCAAAGAACCTGCTCTCGATGTGTTGTTATACTATACGGTAATGTTTATCCACTGCACTTCAGTGACCTTTTGTTATCGTTTTAACGGAGATTTTTTTTTATTAAAGGAAATATATTTCATTTCATCAATAAAGATAATAGGCCAGTCGTGGCGCAGTGGCACAAGAGTGTGGCTGTAAATGTGTCAGGTGGTGGGTTCGATTTAATATTTACATTTCTTCGCTCGCGAGGCAAAGCACGCGTTGTCTTTTGCCAATTAACGGGAACGTAGTGTCTTAACACTAGATTCCCAGGTTCCCTCTGCCTACCCTGCTATGTGCGGGTGTATCCGCATGAAGATAAAAAGATAAAGATAATTGTGTGTACATTATGTTAAAATAATGTGTTACATTGTGTAGCATTTGACTGTAATTTCGAAGGTTGTGGGTTTGATTCGGGCACGTGAATTATTTTTATAAGACAAATGGCTGCAGCGTTGAGTTTCGCCATTCAACACGTAACGTCTCGAAAATTGGGCGGTGCGTGAAGAGCGTAGTGTGTTAACACTAGGTTCCCTCTGCTTACTTAAATCTAATAATCTATGTGTTATATCGCGGAGTAACAAAACCGGTTTGCTATTAAAGACTCATTATAGCCATATCAGCCTTGATTAAGTAATTCTTTATGTAAGCTTAAAATTTTAGATTTTACCATTATTATTACGGTATTTGTAGCGATTTTGTTTTGAAGTGATTGGGAAAGTGTGTGACATGTAACTTCTGCATTTTATGGTTTCGATTTCCATCCTGAAAAATGTTTATGATTTAATTTATTCATTGAAAATCTCCGTCACCCATCTCGGGTTCTTTCTGTCTGTAATATAGGAATGTTCTGTCTATTCAGAAAATATAAAAACTATTTTCTAGACAATTTTTTAACACAGTAATATTTAAAAGCTTTCATTAAATTACTTTCTTTACCTAATTTCTTTACTTTAAAACATGAAAGAATATTCTTGATAAACAAGAACAATATGCAGATATTCGCTGGATGATACAAATATTATTCTAACAGAACGGGGGAACGGTGATCGGGGTGTCTTAGAACTAAGAGTAGAGGCTCTCCGCCTGCCCTGCTATATTCGGGATACAGCGTGAAGCTAAAAAAATATACCAACGCGAGAATCAAACCCACAGCTCAAGACCTAGAATATTGAACTAAATTTCATAATATCACGTCGCAAAGCAACTCTTAGCTCATCCTCTGTACATTACCGGTTTCCTATTAACTAGTCCGCTTTCTACTAAACTACTAATGTTACAGCTTTATATGTTTACTAGCGACCCGCTCGCGGCTTCGCCCGCTTTAACGACTGAATTATTCATGTAATGTACCTATGTTTGCAAAACACTTAAGATTACTAATGTGAAAATTATTTAAGCCTGAATGCAACCCGCATTTCGTAGTTCTAATAAGGATGTTCCAATTGTTTAAAAAAACACACTTAAACAAATGACACAAACGACAGAAAACTTTAACGAAAGAAATTATAAACAACAGACTACCTACTATT
>JAATLQ010038433.1:29587-49997 GCA_013421005.1 Heliconius erato x Heliconius himera | reverse complement strand
TAAATCTGTCAATGTTGGCATTCTCATTATTTCAAATGTCTAGCAAATATTTTTAGTTAAATAAAACCAATTATTCCTTGGTTTGTCTTTTAATATATCACAGGGTATACAGAAGATGGAATCTGGGAACGTAGTGGTAAGATACCCCGTTCCCATTAAGGCACTTCCGTTACCGACTTTCCGGCACATTTTCTGGAGGCATTTCTATTTGACTCCAATGCATTAGAACTAAAAAAATAATTAAATGAGTTATTTTTTTAGTTCTAAAATACTTTTACTTTCCGAATTGTTTTAAGTATAGTAAAATATTGAGACTAACAACAAATTGTATATTTTTACAGAATAACGAAAAATAGAGTAATTCATCTCTAGGTTCTTACAATCTTCCTTATATGTTGCGTGAAAAGAAAACAAAGGATAATTAATATATTTAAAATTTAGATATTTTGATGAGTTAAAATGAAAGTCTATATTATATATTAAAAATATTTAATGAAAAGAGTATAACATTTTTTGTAGCATAATCTTAATAAGTAGTATAGCGGAATAAATGTCTTAAAGAATCTTTTTTTTATTTTGTAAGATCCTTATAATATTTCCATATCAGAGCCAAAAAGCTTCTGGTAGAAGTGAATAAGAAGGATTCTTACCTAAGACTAAAACAATATTTTATAGGTACATGTAGGTAGTAAATCTTTATAATTACTAATAGTAAATACTATTATTATCAATAGGTATGTATGTATATGTATGTTTTTTTTAAAATAACCTATAAATACTAAGGAACTAACAGTTTATGTTTTAATATTAATCTAAGCTCGCATACACTTCATCTTCTTGGTGGAAGGATCAAGTTTGCAGACTTCGAACGAATTGCACTTCTGGTTGTTACAATATACGCCGGCACCACCCGCTGAAATATAATATTTACAAATTTATATTAGCTGCACATTCAGTTTAATGTGAAAAGACTTTTTTCAGCTTCACGCTGTATCCCGTAGCAGGATAGACAGACGGAGCCTAGTTTTAAGACATTCTTTTCCCCCCTTTTCGCTAAATTCTGGAGGCATTGCATGTTGAGTGACGCCGCGCTTTATTTCGACACCAGAAAAAACAAATGAAAATATCAAATATTTCCTTTTCTCGAGTGGGAATCAAACCCACAAACTATCGCGCTTTTGCTCCTGCGCCACAACTGGCCTTCAGGCGATTTATTTTTATTTTTTGAGGTCATTTTTATAAAAGAATCTATTCATCATATCGTGCATCGTTTTTTGCCTTCAACAGAGACATTGCGTGCTAGATAACTTAATTTTACCAGCTTTATCTAAATAATATTGCAAAAAAATATCATAATTTATAAGTTGGGTTGAAAATGCTTATATTTATGATATAAGGGCATTGCGTGTTGAGTGGCGGAACTCAACGCCGCGCTTTGCTCTCGACACTAGAGCGAAGACATTGAATATAAATTTAAATAAATCTTTGATTTCCTAACCATTCGTCCTCCTACAAAAAAACAGAATGATTTCAGTTAATTATTGTATTTAATAGCTTATTCTATATATATTTCGAATCGGTTAATGAAAATCCTTAGTAAAATTGAAATGAGATGGTAAAAACTCGGTATGAACATTCTTACCATCTCACCGAGTTTTTCAGATCATGATTTTTTTCTTCTATTTTCTAATGATTTTTATTAATCGATTCAAAATATATATAGATTAGCTATTAAATGCAATAATTTAAAAGAACATTCCGTTATTTTGTACATGTAACTTCAAAAAAATTAGGTGTGCAAATACTTTTTTTAGCCACGGTATGTATTACTTACATTGCGAATACTTGTCCTTATTTCCACCACCAACTGCAGCAAGGTCTACACAGGACTTGGCGTTGCACGAGTTCGGGCAGCACACCTTGCCGTGGCTACAGTCGTAATTTTGAAGGCATTTTGGACTGCAGCTGTAGATTTTTGATGGCAACGGACAGCTGCCTGTGGCTGAAATTATTTTGAAACATACATTAAAAAATATGCGAGTTTGTTTATAGATTTGCAGTTAAAATAAGGTGTGACTTTATATACAGCTTCACGCGGTATACCGCAGAAAGAAAATATTAAATATCAAAGAAGATATTTTAAAATAAAGGTATCTATAGGTATCTATCCTTAAATAGATATTTACCAGCCTCAGTGTTGCCAATGATGAACACCATGGCGAAGAGTGCAAACGCGATTGTCATGGCACCTGTAACATATTATATAGAGTGTAGCTATAGACAATGGTATTTATTTAAAGATGTTAGTTACGCTGGCCATAATTAAGAAGAGAATTTAATTGAAAACTCCTCTTTCTTGTAATTCAAATATCAAAGAAAAAAGGCCAGATGTGGTGGCTATTGTCGCGGCCGTTACAGTCGCAAGCGTGTGATTATAAACGCGACAGGTTGTGGGTTTGATTTCCACTCGAGGAAATGAAAAAAGAAGATATCACGGCGTTAACTTTCGCCACTGAACACGCAATGCCTCGAAAATTCGGATGACAGTGGGGAGAGGAGTGTATTAACACTACCCTGCTACATGAGGGATTCATTGTGCAGCAAAAAAAAACCTTGTGCGTTCTTTCTGAGAAGCTGAAAATAAAGGAAAACTTCTTAGCATACCATAAATTCCCCACGAGGGCATCACGTTGCTGATAGCAGCGCGAAACAACAATTTTACATATTTCATTTATGTTTTAGGAAATATTAAAGATCTTAAAAAGTAGTAAGCATAGTTATAGAGTAAGTAGGTACTATAAAACACGGAATAATAAAAAAATAAAGACAAAAAATCTTTTTTAAGAACAAGCTTTTGTTATTTGTTAATAAAATGAACTTAAAATTTGAAAATAAATTAACTCTAATAAGAAATATAACACTTAATAAATAATAAAAGCGTGTTACATTTTGATAGCGAGAGGAAAAGCCACCTTTCCACTTTTTTGGAAGGCCACCTTCTAGCTCCATCATTAAATCTGCTCTATGTCATAATAATATCGCATTGTCATCCGATTTATACATGCATGCAAAATCTCAGCAAATATAAGCTTGACAACAACATGTTTCCCTTTATATTATCTCTTATAATATTATATTAGGTAATTACTGGTCTAGGGAAAAAACCTGAGTCCTTTAGGCAATTAGTAAAGTTTTATCAAATTAGAGCAAGTTATTAAGGTTATTTTAGTAAGATTAATATTTATTTAGATCACAGGGTCGTGGTTCTGACCATTCAAGGTCAGTTTTGTTTTGTAAATCAAAATATATCTTAGCTTAAAAGTTGTATTTAAATTCTTCTTTAGATTTTAATTATTTTTCCATTTTCCCCTGCATATCAATGAAAGTATGTTTCAAAAATCGATAATGAAGTAATGTAGCAAACTTAATGAAGAAAATATGACATTATAAATGTACTATAGGTAAGCCTTGGAAAGTATCCTCTGATATCAATTGTGAACTCTGACAGTGAAATGATTAGCTTAAATTAATAGAAGGTAAAGAACCGAGCGGATTGTTTTTATGCTCTCTTTGCCACTATTATATGCGAATTAAAGTAACATTACTTATTTAGCCTCCTCCTGGAAACCGACCAGGTCCTGGTCGGCTTCCAGGAGGCGGGTTCGAGTCCCGCTACGTTCAAATATTTATACGTTTTCTAAATAAGTATTTTTCTTTCCTAAGTGTGGAATAACACTTTAAAAATGTTTAAAAAATAAAGTAACATTGTTTTGTCTCTATTTTATTGGGATAATATTTAGGTACTTTTCTCTACTTCAAGATTTTTCTTTATAGAAATGCGTCTTTTTGAAATTATATTCGGGATATTATAAATGACAACTGTACGAATCTATTTCGATTGGCTATTAGGTCATGTATAATACGTAATACTAGACGTATAAATTCACTGTATTCAAGTTTTTTTGTGGTCATATTTTTTGTATTACAAGATCATTGGCTATTTAATGAGCTTAGTGATTAATTGTTAAAACAAGTTTTAGTATAGAGTCCATGAATACCTAGATGAATACCTTGTACGACGACTCGGACCGACTACTTGGCAAGTTCGCAACATTTCAAATTAACTAAAAGACGAAAAGGATAGACAATAGGAAGGACATAGCCTTGTAATTTTACGAATTATTATGTAATAATAAACACTCATAAAAAATATTATGAAAACATACAAAAATCTGATCTGATTCATTAGTAACTTGGATATATTTTATTTAGTAATGTTTTATAAGGATGCGTAATATAAATATAGTACTATATAGTATTATGCAAAGATCCATATAATTTTATTACTCTAGTTTAGTACTTTGGTAGTATGACACAAAGCGTAAAGTGATTATTCCTTTAACGTAATCAGAAGTATGTGAGAAATGATGACTACCTTATTACGGTTATGTGGTCATCGTCAATTGAACAACAAGGAAAAGAATCAAAGAAATAGTCTGTCTTACCTTATTTATTTTAGTACTTAAAAATACCCCAATAGTGGTAAGGAGGAAAGTACCTACCTATGTGAACACGATGATTTCTAATCTGCTTTAGGGAAATATTTACACATCATTATTTATTCTGTGGTTCATAGAAAACGTTTGAATCCCACACACATCAGGGTACGCAGAGGAAGTCTGGAAACCTAGAGTAAGACACACCTAAGACATTTCGTTCCGACAAAACATTTGATGACGACACTCATAAATAAATCTCTTCTCTCTTTTACTGTAAATAGTACTAATATTTTACGAGCTAATATTTGGCCCCTTGAAGCGCAGAATCTTGTAAAACAAATGATACGAGCATTTATGATGTGATGTATCGGTTTTGCTCCGTTCCGAAAATTTGTAAGGTACTTTTTGTGTATATATATATTTACAATAAAAAATAAAGGCAGAAATCGAAAATTGTAGGTTTTTCATAGAAAAAAAATCATATATTTATTTTTGTAGTTACACACACGTAACATTTTGTTAAATTTTATAAGATGTACTTATTTCCCATTGACCTATGATCCTGAAATTGGTTGAAATTAACCATATAAAAATAAGTTTTTTTTTTATTTTCCTTGACATATTACTTATTCAGTATATTCACTACTTTACGGTCTTACCCATAAATTGTATTAAAATTGAATGTACTGATGATGTTAGAATTGCATGAAATTAAAAAATATATATTATACGGTAATAGATAATAGATTTTAGCAAACATGCTGATTTGCTTCGCTCAAAAGCGAATTACCGTGAGAACGTATCCTTGACATAAAATAATCTTAAAATTTTGATTGGACTATCCGGTTCAATAATCGCCTCAGAAATCTTAAGCCAACCTTCTTAATATCTTGTTCTGCTTTCTGTTCTAAATTTTTCGTCACTTCCATTCTAATAAAAAAAAGTTAAGCAATAAATACTTTTATTAAAAAATGTACAAAAGAAATTGTTACAGGAATTTATTTTATTAATATGGTAAAACTTTCATTAATGAAGAAGATAAGATGTACTTAGGGATAGTGTTTAGAGAAGTACTAGTTCATTCTCTATTATCCACCTTTATACATATATATGTAAATATTTATTTACCGGAGTAGAAATTAAATTCATATCCATTGATCCCATTCGAATTGGCAGAATTAATTTAGAAATTTACTTTACGACACAGGAAAATAAGTTTTACTAAACGAAAAGAAAGCCGAACAAACATCCGATTTTTTGGATCAAAACATCTACAGGATATACCTTTCTTTTGTTTCAACGACAAAAACCTACTAATATATCGATTTGTACCAAATTGATTAACAAATAAAATATTTTTTTCTTTGAAATGCTATATTTTAAGGTACATAAAATTATATACGAGTATGTTCCATATATTTTGTCAGTAATCTTGATCGAAAATCTTTTAACGTTCCAATTTATCAAAACCAATACGATGTTATTTTTCGTTGTCACAAGTGTTAAATTACAAATACACCTAACTTGAACAAATAAGTTACTAAATATAATTTATCCATTCTTGAAGCGTTAGTCACCAAATTCATTCTCAGAAAATAATATAAAATATGTCATTATGTGTAAACAACTCACCCATTGTTTGTTTTCTTGTGTACCTATATGAGCTGTAGAATTCAGTACCACTCTACTTGAGCGTCCTCGCAATACTGGTTATGAGGTTACGCTCTCTACATATTATTAATATATGCGTGAAATACCTAAAGACGTACCTTTTGTGGCACAGTAGAAGTCTATACGCTTGGGTGCGGGTTCAAATCACCCCATCAATGATTACATATTTGTCAGCCACGCTGCTAAAAGTGTAGCAAATTTTTAATTACTTAATTACTTATAGTACTCAAAATTATTACACCACTACTATAGTATAGATTGCCTATACTATTTCATTTTACTCATAAAATTTTATAGTACCTACTTATATACTTATTAAGAAAACGTATAAAAATTTGATCTCGCGCCTCTTAGTAACCTCTTGAATACCATCCAAGAAGTTAATTTTTCTTTTCTAAGTGTGGAATAACACTAAAAAATTTTGAAAATACTTATATGTTATTATTAAATGTTTAAAAGTATGTATTGGTATTAAATAGATATTTAGTCCACCATTGCTACTGTATCTGTGCTAATATTGTAAATCATTAAAGAATACTTTTGTTATCAGTTTTTGTGATAGCAATATTATCCTATGGCCTCTCGTAGTGCAGAAGCTTAAAAGTGCGACGGTAAACGCAACAGATTGTGGGTTCGATTCCCACTCTAGGATGAAATATTTAATATTTTCATTTTCTCGCTCTGGTAACGAGGCAGTTTCGCCACTCAACACGGAAAACAGATAACGGAACGGAGTTTTAAGGCACTTAGACTAGGTTCCCAGGTTCCATCTGTTTATTCTGGTTTCTGTGGGACGCAGCTTGAAGTAAAACATTTTTGTAAACCTCAAAGAACTCACTTTGTTAATTAACACAATACTTATCCTGTTGTGGCTTTTATGTAAACAATGCGGTTTTTTTTAATCTTATTTTCCACACTTGTGGTCCACGTAAGTACGTCAAAATATATATAGATACGCAAGATGCTAGAACAGATGCTCAGTAGAAATGCTGTGTCGGCAACAAAATATATTGGCAGCACTCTTACTTTAATCACTCACTCATCCTCCCGGTGATGTAAATAAGCTATTGTATACCTACGTACGGATGAAATCAGTTTAGTGTACCATGAACTGGTATATCCTGGCGTAACAAGATACTCATATTTAAATTATCATATAGCTATTATGCTTGTTAGGTACTTTAGGCTAGTCGTGGCGCAGGGGCACAATGTGTGACTGTAAGTGCGACTGGTTGAAAGTTTGATCCCCACTTGAGGAAATTAAATATTTATTTATTAATAATATTTCATTTCCTCGAGTGGGGATCGAACCCTCAACTAGTCGCGCTTACAGTAATATATTCGTGCTTTACATAATATATTCGTGCTGGTGTTGAAGCAAAGCGCGGCGTTGAGTTCTGCCACTCAACACGCAATGCCTCCAAAATTCGGTGGAAAGTGGAGTGTCTTAACACTAAGTTCCCTCTGTTTACTCTCTTGTGTGCCGGATACAGTATGAAAGTACTTTATAATATTCTGTGCTAAAAAAACCTTAGTGTTTTAACTGTTAAGACAATCCACTCCCCACTTTCCACCGAATTCTGAAATCATTGCGAGTCGATCGAACACACAACCTGGTGCGTTTAAAGTCACACGCTTGCACCACGACTGGCCTCATCGTTACAAAAAGGAGAAATAGTTTTCGGCCATATAAACTATGGCCGTACACTAACATTTACTGGACTGATGTAAGTATACAATATAAACACATTATGAACATTACTAAGCAGCTTTATTGCATTTTAAAACATTTAAAAATAATCAACTCAACCAATTATTAACAAAATCATCGATGACATTACTTAGGTAGATATTTTTGGGTTTATTATATAATTGAAAAAAATGTTTTATTTTTAAACATTTTTAAAATGTTATTCCACACTTAGGAAAGAAAAATACTTATTTTAGAAAACATATAAAAATGTTTTATTTATTGCTATAGTAATTGCTAATAAGTTGTATTACAGTACCGTGCCATTCATTCATTTTATAAAATCAGACAAGTAGATTTATCTACACCTTGTCGCCTGTATAATCTATGTTCATGCCACAATTCGCTTCTTTACTCTACCCATAGATAATAAAGTCAATTCAAAAATTTCGGTTTGTTGATAATGTCAAACTTTTAACGGGTGAAGATACGCGAATTCCGAAGAGCATTTAATTTAATATTATACTTTTATTAATATATATTTTTTTATTTATGAAATAATCGTAAAAAGTTAATAACGCTATGGTGATTTAGTTATATAGTGTACACAAATTTATTTTTACGGCACTTACAATCATGGATCATTTCACTCAGGTAGGTTTAGATCAAGTTTCTTTAACGGCCACTTTGTGTATAAATTGATTATGTTTTGTTTAAATTAATGAACTTTAAATTCCAGCGAATGTTAGAAAGGGCGAGAGCTAGGCAAGAAAAAATTGATCAGAAATTGGCTAATTCCGGACAAACGGTACCAAAACGGAAACCGTTGACGGAGAACATAATTAAAAACGAGTCGCCCATTAAATCCCCGATCAAAAATTCTAGAGAATCCATATCATCACCTAAGAAATTTAAAGATCCGATTTGCGATACGCCTGTAATTAAAAAAGTTATTCAAAAAAGTGACCTTACTACTGCTTCGCCTCAGAAGCGTAATGATATAGTAGTAACACGAAAAGAATTCAAAAGTCCGAAAACAAGTTTAAATAGACGCAATTCCGACGTTTCCGTTGAAATAAACATTTCTCATAGGAATGACATTCAAATTGAGGTTCAAGTTGAAGAAAGAGATGCACCCATCAGCATTATTTATGATGCTTCAGGAGACAGTGGCAGTAATGTTATCATTAAAGAAATCGAAGGTTAGTGTTATTTAAATACTTAATTTACCAATGAATTGTTTTATTACTTCAAACTTTTTTAACATTCATTAAGGAGTTTAATAAATAAAGAAAATAGTATATAAAATATTATAAAACTTTTAATGTGATTCTGAAATTAGAAATTTTTAATATTGATTAACATTCTATTTTGATAACATACTGTGTAAATATTAAATTTCTTTTTTTTCATGTCTAATATAATAATAACTTATTTCAGATTAGATAATTAAAACTTTCTTATCACTCAAAACTTAAAGTTATTTATTATATAATAAAAGGTCAATGCACAAATGGCTACACAAACATTTTCCTCTATATTTTGCATATTAGTCACAAAAGATAATATTCAAAGAACTACTAAATGTTATTTGCTCATTTGGAACCATAATTAATATCTTTAATGTTGTCATTTCTTCTCTTTTGTTAGAAGTTGTTGGCTTAGGTAATTATTTATATATTTGCCGTGTGTTAGTAAGTTAAATCTATACTAATATTATAAAAATTTTAATCCTAAAAAAAACTACTAGTTAGAAAAAATATTTTATTATTTACTCAATAAATGGGCTATTTATTTATTGAAGAAAGTCAAAGTCTAGGCTATATTATATGATTTTAATATTTTCTGTGTAATCCAAGGTGCCTCCAAGTCAGGGATAGACATAGTTTGTGTCTAATTAAGTCTGAACTGTTGGTTATTTCCATTTTAGCACATTGGCAAAGCCAAAGTTAAAGCCTAGTAATTTTATATACTAAGGAATTTTTATTTTACTTTCAGATGACACTCCAAAGTTAGGAAGGAAAGCTTTGGATATGGCTGAACAAAAAAATGAAAAGACAGCTGTCCGGAACAATTTCAAATCAAGATTGGATAGACTTGGAAATTTGTATTCTGGTAAGTTAGCATTTTTTATATATTTTTTTATTTGTATACCATGCAGTTTCAAAACAATGTAAATATTACTATTTGTATTAAGCTTTAAACTTTATTTCTTTAAAATATTTAACATCCCTTGTAGATAACACCAATAGATAATATTGTAGCATATTGTTTTTGTTGTATAAGATATTATTAGACATTATTAGACTAGCAGCCATTGTGGAGTGGTGGTTAGTTTCTGACTGTAAATGTAATAATTGTGAGTTTGATCCCTACTTAAAAAAAGGATTATATTTTAATTGATCACCCTACTTTGGTAGATATTGAGTTCCACTACTCAACATGCAATGTTTCTAATTTTGGTGGAGAAGTCTAGGTTATCTCTGCCTACCCTGATATATGCAGAGGATGCTGTGTAAAACTGTAAAAAATACTATAAAATAAATTTTCTAATATAAATCTATTCTCACAATTTTGAAGCCAGTTGTGGCATAGAAATAGAAGTGTGTGACTGTAAATAATTGTGGGTTTAATCCCCTACCGAGGATATGAAATATTTATTTAAATTTATATTTTCATTTCTTTGCTCTGGTGTCAAGGCACAGCACAGTGTAAAGTTTGGCCACTCAACACACAATGCCTCCAGACTTCGGCGGAAAATGTGGAATAGAGTATCTGTTAAGACACTCCTTTGTGTACTAGTGTTAACTATGTTCCATCTGCTTACCTACTGCTGCTGTGTGCGAGATACATCATGAAGCTAATTTAATTTAAATATAATACTGCATTACAGATAAGCCGGAACTCTCATCACCAATACATCGCACAGAGCAAGAATTCAGTTCAGAAACTCCCCCATTAGTCCCAGAGGCTCGGAAAGCAAAACCTGGTGGAAAGAAATTTGGTAGATTGGCAGCTTTAGCTGATGAAATCAATAATTGGGAGGATGATTTGTCTCATCATTCATTTGTAAGATATTATTTTTTGTAAGTTTTTATAGAATTGATCAAAGTGAATGTGACAATTGTGGATTTAATTGTAACTTCAGGGAATTATTTCCATTTAATGCCTTTGACAAGATTCTTCATTGAGTTCTGACACTTACTACAGAATATCTCTATAATTTAATGCACAGTGGAGAATGGATTATCTGGAGAGAAGGTTCCCTTTGCCTACCCTTTTTTTAAAGCTTTCACACACTGCAAAGTAGGCAGAGGGAACCTTGTGTTAAGACACTCTGTTCCATTTCATTAAAAACATATTAATTCACAGTTATTTCAACACAATTCCCTATTTCAAAATGCTATGTAGAAAAAATCTTGAAACTGCTTTCTTTTAAACAGAAAAAAGAGAAAAAATATATTTTTTTCATAGAGTTCATCTTAAGTGTAATATTATCACCCTGTTTCGAGGAAATCAACAAACATTTACCATTTTAGTAGAAGAAAAACTTTTTGTAGCTTAACTTAAGTTTGTTTTATTGTGTTTTTATGTACAATTGTTAATTTGTTTTTAATTCATGTTTATAGCAACAACCGGAAACAACAAAAGCTGCGGGCAAAACAAAAGAGGAGAAATTGGACGCATCCACACTTGATGTGTCTATCCATTCACTCAGAGACATCAACAAAGTTTTGCAAACTACTAACAAAAACACTAAGGTGAATAAAAATATATTTGTTATTTTATATTAATATAAATAATATTACTAAAAGTAAAGGTAGACAAATTGTGATATTGAGTTTCATTACTCAACACAATTTTTCGAATTTTAAGCAGAAAGCAGAGAATAGAATGTCTTAATACTGGGTTGTCTATGCTTACTCTGCTATATACAAGATAAAACGAATGAAAAAAAAAACAGCTTCATGCTATATCCCGCACACAGCAGGGTAGGCAGAGGGAACCTAGTGTTATGACACACCATTCCCCACTATCCGCCGAATTTTTGGAGGCATTGCGTGTTGAGTGGCGGAACTCAACGCCGCTCTTTGCCGAGGTAAAATTTATTTTCGCTCAGGTATCGAGATACCAGAGCGAAGAAAATGGAAACATATATTTAAATAAATATTTCATCAACCCGAGTGGGGATCGAACACACAACCGTCGTGATACAGTCACACCCTTGTGCCCCTGGGCCACGACGGCCTCAAATGAATGAAGCTAAAATGAAAATAAAATAAACATAAAATTCAAAGAAGCACCAATAATAGTGCACAAACTCTCAAATTTATTCATTTTAGCTGTATATGACTATGAACATGACTATCTAACTTTCAAGACATTTCAGTACCCCGATCAGCTTGTCAAGACTGCTTCAAATCGTTTGTTTGTTATGTTTTTCAATGAAACAAAGAAAATTGAGTATTAAGTAGTTGTAATATTTTGCTTTATTATGTCCATAACTTACCCTAGTCTTAAGACTATGAATAAAATGTTATAAGATTTTTTTTACTTATTTATGAATACTCTCTTATAGTCACTCAATACAAATACCTTCAAGAAACCTGTGAACGAGTGCCAGCGGCTTGAGAGACAGATTGTAGCTGAATTGGTAAGTCATAGATATATAAGACTTACCTGTTTTGATAATTTTTTTACAGGAAATTTATAATTATATAAAAAATATATTGAAAAGTATTTATCTATGTTTAAATATTGAAAATTAATAGTTTATATATGAAGTTTCAAAAAATTTTAAGTGATTTGAAGAATTGCATTTCTTAAAACTTATTAATGAAATATTTGAAAAAAAATAAAAGGTAAGTTTTTGTCATTAATTCTTTTTTTTTGTTTATTTTTTATATGTTTAAGTATGATACTAACAATATACTATATATTATTTATATATTTTTCCATGCACTTGATTAATAGAAATAGTTGCACTGTATATTTTTATTCCTTCTTAATTTTTTAAATTCTCTCTTAATTAATTTCAGTATACAATTTTTTTTTTATATTCTATAGATATGTGTATCTATATTGTTAATAACAAATGAGTACCTACGACTGGTCAAGGGGTGGCGGATATTATAATACAATAAGGGTCAGTAAAGGTGTTGGTATTTTAGTTTTAAGTGACGAAGTTGCATCATTACTATACGTTATAATTGTTTCATGTGTTATAATCGATTGATAGCAGATTATAGAGTTCTATTATCTTATTTTACTTCTTCTTCTTTCTTTCATTTTACAATGTAAACAAAGAAACTCAACAGAAGTGACTTAAAAATAGATCTAGAGATTTCAGAAAGCTGTTTTAAAGCCTTAGGAAAATATGTACAATTTTGCTTATAAATCATGTTACACGATACTGTGCTAAATTGCACCATATTGTACTAATATGTAAAGATCTTTCTAAATCTTATGAGGCCATTGTGGCGCAGGAGGAATATATTTTGAATTTATTTTTTTCATTTCCATGCTCTGTTAAAGAAGTAAAGCTCAGCATTGAGTTCTGCTATTCAACACGTAATGCCTCGAGAATTCGACGGAAAGTGAGGACGAAAGTATCATAGGACTGTGTTCCCAGGTTCCTTCTACATACTCCACTATGTGCAGGAAACTATATATATTTTTTAAAAATATCCTAAAATAATATTGTTTCTGTCGATCGCCTGTTCAAATAACATTCTTTTAGCCTTTTCTATAACTGTTATAAGTACTTCGAAATACACCCCTTTTTCGGAACTAATCTTAATGAGTCACACACCAACACATCAAAATTTTACTATAACAGTTAACTATATCATATTCTTTATTCTTATGAAATATTTAATATATATATTTCCTCGCTATGATGACGAGGCAAAGCACGGCGTTGAGTTCCGCCTGTTCAATAGAATTCAAATGCCCGACTTTAATCCATTGTGTAATCTGAATCTTATATCTCAGTTAGTTTATTTTGGCGCCAGATTACGAATACATTGCCATGCCCATACGCAATGGGAAACGTACTCGCGACCTTTGTTAACATGCTTTATTATTATACTGACAACAATGATTTCTGTGGAGTAGATAGCAAATTATTTGTAATTTTATTTATTATAATAACTAAATTATCTGAGTTTGTTAAGAAATTCTAAAATGTATTATATTATTTTATAAAATTACACCTGCTCTCTTCAATTTGTAATGACAAACAAAATATTTCGAGGATAGCATTTTTTTATATATTATGGCATTTATAGCAGTATTTCTTAATAAATTATATTTTTGATTACATACTGGCATACAAACTATAAATGAACCGCAATAAATAAAAAAAACAGTTGTTTACAATATCTCAAATGACCAGTTCATTCATTAGCATATTTCAAATGACCAGTTCTTAGACAGTAACAACAAAAAAATATAAAAAAAATCTAACGATTCGGTTACATTTATTTCTGAGTCCACTTAATCTCTATTTATTCCACGTACCATAGACAATTTAGTTGCGCACGCGCAGAATACAAAGTATCTTTGTATAGTGTAGGCTAATCTGAATTACGCATCCCGCATTTACATACCTATATACTAAACTGGTTTACACTTTTGTTTTCAATACCACAATGGCTCGGGATTTAAAGAAAATTTGAGGTTTCTACGGCTAAGCTGACACAGTTATAGTTTATTGTTTTAACGTTTACAGCAGTGATTCTCAACCTTTTTTTGTTGCGGCACATATTTAAGGATTTCAAAATTTGGCGGCACACAAAAAAAATTTGGCGGCACGCAAAGAGAAATTAATTATTACAACACACTGCATACATAGTTTATGACAAAAAATTTAAATATACGAATTTATTTTTTTGTGGATTTAAATATATATTCATGTTAAAAATATTTTTCTTTTTAAATGATATAATTTAATTATATTAACATTATTATATATTTCCAAATTTTGGCGGCACACAAAAGTGCCTCGGCACAGTGGTTGAGAATCACTGGTTTAGAGAGTGTTTTTTGTAATGAGAATGGATTTCGTCATAAGGAATGTACATGAATCCTTTTGTGTGCTTTTTTATGTGTCTCTCGCATTGTGTGGGGCCAGCAGAGAAAACTTAGAGCATATGTTAGTAAACACTTCTCCCTTTCTAGAGTTCAGTACCCAAAGGGTAAAATGGGATATCATTTTCTCTGTCCGTCTGTCACCAGGATGTAACTCATGAACCGTGATAGTTAGAAATTTGCACAGGTGACGTATTTCTGTTGCCGATATAACAACAAATACTAAAACAACACAATAAAACAAATATTTGTATTTACCATTACATTGAGAGATTTTTAGATGTCAAGTCACATTAGGTCACTCTTCTAACTAGACCATTGAATAACTTAAAATATTTCACTTCTTTTCCCAAAAGAAGCAAATAGATATCTATCAAAGTCCTCTTAAATGTGCCACGTTGACGCAGTTTCGTTTCTGAAGGAACGAGGAACTGTTTCCCCTTAAGTTTAGTAAAATTGGGAAACCACTCCACTTCCGATACTCAAAACGCAATGTTGCGAAAATTAGGTGGAAACACCAGGTACCATTCTATATATGGGATACAGCGAGAAACTCAATAAAAAAACACTAAAAATATTAAATAAACCTTATCACTAAATTATCAAAATAGTATTAAACCAGTTTTGTTTTAGATATTTTTTGTATGTCACATTTATTTGTGTTCAACGTTCTTTAATTTCAACGCTTTGTTTCTTTAGTATATCACAAAGGCAGAAATCTTAAATATACAAATACAAGGATATTACGATCGTGTCTTGTAACATTTTAATCTGATATTTTGTGACCCGCGTCTTTATAGCTCGTCCTTTTGACAACTTAAGACCATATAGATAGACGGTTGTTTTTTTTTATTTTCATGTAATATCTCTTCAAGATTTTATTTTATCAAGGTCTTTTTATAAAATCACGTCTTAAAGTTTTTATGGAATTGATAAAAAATAAACATTTGTGTGTTTTAAAAATAGCGTGTGTTTATTCTAAATGACTAACGACGTTGTGCGTTTGACATTTTGATATTCAATTACGCTATGTAAATATGTACATTTACTTAATAAATGCATTATTATTATGATACCATATAAGAAAACTAATAACTTATTTTTTTTTTCTAATTTTTCTTTCCGCACGTGTTTTGGGCATTGCATGTTAAGTTGCGGAAGCCTTCGATTGGGTATCGAACCCACAACCATCTCGTTAACAGTTATATCCTATCCCTAATGTCATCCTAATCATCTAATATCATTCTTATCGTTATTTCATTTCGTGCTATATCGATATTATTTACCCAAATTTTACGATTCCACAAATACAATACAATATTACAGATTATTTCGATTTAACACCGTTTCTCGTAATCAATGAAGACAAAAGCGTGGTGTATTACGTAACCGATATATCTGAATCACAGCTAAATCAGTTTTTTTTGTTGCCCTTTAACCGTATATGTTTCCCATTTTACGATACTATTTAATGTGTTGCTTTGGTCTCAATTTGGGTGGTCTTTTAATGTTACTTCACCCGTGCCCTAAAGTTTTTGTCAAGTCAAAGATTTTAAAATATCATCTTTTAGTTAGTATATAAAATACATAAGTAGATACTTTACTAAAGATTTAGTGAAATGAAAATTTTATTTATACTTATTTATACTATGCGTCTTATTATTACTTTTGTGTTAATATTCGAAAAACAAGAAGACCAGTCGAAATTCGAAAACTAATAACCAAGTTAGACCATTGTTTATAATCCATTTCTTCACAGAGATGGTGTCATATGACGTCGTGACGTTACGTTAGTGAGTTTAAATTTCACTCGGATCAATATTGATAATGGGTATTGAGCGCAGCGCAGTGAAATAAAGCGTCTCATTCTATACCTAATGGATGTGGGTTCGATCCTCTATCGGGGGAATGATTATATTTGCATTAGCCCGTTTTGATAGAAAAAATACTGTGTTAAGTTGCACTACTCAACACGCAATCTCTCGAGCAATCAGGCAGAAATAGAGATCAGAGTGTTTTAACTCTAAACATGAAGCTGAAGAAGGATATATTTCCCTTCGATTTAACAATGCACATGTGTATGCATTTTGTTTCTTATCAATACTCAACAGTATTGATAAGAATCTAAAACGCCACCAAACCAAATCTACCTAGCAAAATGCGGAAGTTGCGTAATAAATATTAAAAAAAACTCTTTTTATTATTTAATCTAAAGTACGACTTAATTTTTCGTCATAAATATTTTACAGTTCCACGTACGAAGATCGTAAACTCCCAACGTTCTCGAACTCCTCCACGCTATAATATTTCGCATAATATGCACGCACGAGTGCTCCTTTTGTTTATAGCCGAGCTTTTCATATATTTTACGATTTCACAGAGTATAAGCTTTTGTTCCAAATACCTCAAAAGTCCATTGTATTCAATGGTAGGTATGGCCATGTTTATTGCCGAACTTTTTCATGGTTTTTTTGGGGTTCCCTACCTCATAAGGTAAAAACGGAAGTATTATAGCATCACTTTGTTGTCCGTCTGTCAAGAACGTAAGACACAATGAAAATTGTATATGTTAAAATTTTGTCAAAAATTAACCTAAATTAACAAATTATGTTAATTTTTTTTAATGTCTAACTTTAAAAAAAGCTTTACTTATTCTATATAATCTACACGTTAAAATATATATAAAAAAATGTAATTTTTATATCTTAGTAGGTGATGCGGCTAACAAAAATGACTTAGAAAATGGTATTCCCACGGGTGTGACTCGTAATTATTATGGTAATTGAACTTGCTAATCGTAGTAGTTGCTTACGTACTTTGTAATACCAAGTCTTCTTATAACGTTTATTGTTTTTTTTGTTTTTATATTTATAAATATGTATTGTGCGTTTTGCGGGTATGTAGGCGAAAACATAGAATATTACGCCGTCGTGGCTCAGTGGCACAGCGTCGCTGTTGGGTCGATTAACATTCGGGGGTATTAATTACTTAGTATTTTCGTTTCCACCCCCTTTTAACATGACATGACGCAGTGGTGACTTCTACCACTTGGGCACAAAAATTCGGCAAAAAGTGGAACAAAAAAAAAGAAATGTAGTGTCTTTACACTAGGTTCTCTCAGATTACTACAGCGCATGCAGCGTAAAGCCAAAAAAAAGTACAGAGCTAACTTTTTTTCCCCTATTTCGAGACATTGCGTAAAGAAAGTAAAACTATAATGGCCACAGATATATTTACCGGTCTTCCACGATGTAATGACAACATCTGACGTAGTGATGCGCCCCACATCCCGGTTACGTGTCAGATGTTACGTAAACTGACGTAAAAAACATTTTGTCCCACTTACGGGACAACATTATGTATTTATAAACAGACAGACATCAGCCCACATGATGATGATTTGTAAACAAATAAGTATTGGAGATTTTGTATTGATGTTGTTATTTGTCTGTTTAAGTCATTAGTTTAGATGTATTGATTATAATTGGTGATGATTGTGATTATAATTGCTTATAACTTGCGCTACGGTGTATTAAACAGCATCGTGATTGTAAACGCGGTGAATAGTAGGTTCGATTCCTACTCAGAAGAAGTCCAGTAAATTCGACGCCTCAACAAACAATATCTCGATTCGGGCGAAAAATGCAGAATAGAGTGTCTTAACACTAGGTTGTAGCTTAACACTAGCTGGCTTCTCTGTATGCGGGTTATTGCTTAAAAAAACCATATACTTATGTGTAATAATAGTAGATTAGACAGTGGCGAAGCTAGGTATTTGCTGGTGGTGCAGCTTAGGACTTGATGCCCTTTAAAATGTTCAAAATAATTTCAGATTTCAAAACAGTAGAGTAGATATATATATTCTTTTATTGCTTCAAAACTATAATAACTAAATAAGTTATAATATTATATTTTGGTACAAATTATTGCAAACATTTAAAAAAGGACATTACGCGCTTTTTGACTAGCAAAGTTATTATTCACATTTAAAAAATCAATAGTGTCGACTAGTTCATGTTCGATTGAACTGATAGCGAGATTGTATTTTTTATTTTCATTCTCTCATTTTTCTTGTACATTTCTTAATTCTTGATTGAAAAAAAATTAGAAGAATTGATCGTAGACTTTAATGCCCCTTTCCTGTACCTACTATAGTATATAGGTTAACTCAATAATAATCTTGTGCACACGCGTACTACGTATATAGTAATCAATGAAGCGGCAAAATTTTTTATTATAATTTCGCTTCGAATTTTACATTTAAAATGTTTTTTCCCAATCTGGATAGACATCTTACGTAGTAATCAAATGTGCGAGTAATGGTTAACGAAGTGAGGGGAGAAGGTGTCCTGATCGTTATCATCACACCTGCTCACTGTAAATGTATCCACAGCGTGTTTGTATTACTATTTACTGGTGTACTATTTGATATATTTAGCGCAACTGGACATAAGCTGTTAATTCGTGACGTTAGTGCAGGGTAGGCAGAGGGAACCTAGTGTTAACACACTCTGTTCCCCACTTTCCGCCGAATTCCTCCAAATTGCGTGTTAAGTGGCGGAACTCACAGCCGGGCTTTTCCTCGACACTAGAAATTAAAATATAAATTTAAACGATGAATTAAAAATTTAAAAGATGAATATTTCATTTTCTCGAGTGGGGATCGAACCCTCAACCAATCACATTTACAGTCATACTTTGTACCACTGCGCCACGATTGACCGTATGCCGTTATAATTGATAGATTTCTATTAAATTGGTAACTCAATTAAGAAACACGACGCTAAGCTTGCGATTGTATATAAACTCTTTTTTGTAAGGTAGCTATAATATTCTGTAACAAATATGAAAAATGTGTTAGCGGTCAATTTATGTATTATTTATACGTAAAATCAACCATGTGAAACTTATAGAGGTCGTCATGGCGCGCTGGAACGGTGTCTGAGCAGAAAAGTGATGATTGTGAGTGCGAATCCCACTTTAACACTAGGTTTACGGGCGTTTCTTATATACCTATCTTTACGAGCATCCGTCAAATTGACGGGTGGATGAAAATACGTATTTATTTTTAAAAAATCAATTTATTCAAATTAAATCTAATATTTTCGGTTTACTTTTATATACAGTAAGCGTGCAGTTGTCTGATTTATATAAATTTGATGAAAATAACAGCATTTTGTCCTTTGTTTCTTTCGCTGGTTTTGGTAGTAGAACTGAATATCTTTTCGATACGACATTTAGTCTGCTGCACGCTTTGAGTTGCGAATAACGCGAGGATTTGACACCCGGGCTACACAATTCGTTATCGAGGCGCTATTGAGATTATGAGTTGGGGGCGGGGGTCTTAGACCTTTCTTTCAGTCTTATATTTGCTATTGGAGGTATAATTTTACAAGCGAAGCAAATATATAAGGATTGTTGACGTAATCAGCTAACCCGTCAAATTGACGGGTTCCGT
>JAATLQ010038433.1:0-29487 GCA_013421005.1 Heliconius erato x Heliconius himera | reverse complement strand
AATGCAAAATAGTTAAGATTAATGCTATGGTTTTTTGCGTGTTTCATTTCAAAGTTTGAAATCCGTCAAATTGACGGGTCCCGTAAACCTAGTGTTAAGAAATTAATCTTACATGTCTCTCTTTAGCTCACGTGTATAAAAATGCGGTGTTAAGTTCCACCATCCACTTTATTTCCATTTATACTGGAAAGTGGAAAACGGAGTGTCTTAACACCATATTCTCTTACTTACCTTGCTAACAGTCTATCACGTGTAGTCGGATACACCGGAAAACTAAAAAAAATTATTTAAATGCAACAAAAGGATATAATCTATATTAAGTATATGTACATATTTTGTAATAATTCTCTATGACATTTTTCAATAGGTCGTTAGTGTAATGCGGGTAGGCAATGAGGTCTGTTTATCTTGATACTTCTGGCCTCCGCATGTGTGTCATTGTCACTGAGCGGTGGACGAGTTTTTTTTTTAACTTATCTCAAAATTGTACATCAAACTACATTATTTTTCTTAACAAGCAATCAAACCACATATCGCACTTTTAGAATTATAGAGACCTTTTGTCAGAAATTGACCTAAAACGACGCTGTACACAGCGGGGTAGGCAGGTAGGGGTAGAGAGAACTTAGAATTAAGACACTTGGTTGTTCCCCGCTTTCCGGCTCCAAAGGCCGGCGGAGAGCGGAGAACAAGGTCAATTTCTGGTAAAAACTCAAAATCGTGGTTTTTTTGATTAGGTCACTACAATTCTAAAGGTGCGATATTATGTGCCTTATGTAGATATTTTCATTTGTAATAGACGTAATTTGTACCTAATTTTCTGTTCTATTTCTTTGGAAAATGTAATAGATTAATGATCTACTATTTTTGTTTTGTATGGTTCATCAACTCTGCTAACCGCCACATGTGTGGATTTGTGAAGTGACACAATTAAATGTGTGTGTTCAATACGTGCTTGCGAAGCAGACAGTGCATCTAAATTTGAATACTATAATATTATAAAGTAGATGAGTTCATAAGGTTGAATGGTCATTTTTTCAGTTAGAGGTGAAAAAAATATTTTTGTATTGTATAGGTAGTATATTTGCACAGCGAGGCGGTCGTGGCGCAGGCGCATAAATGTGCAACTGCAAACACGGCGGTTGGGGGTTCCATTTCCACTCGGTTGTATTAAATGTTTTATATTTTATTTTCCTCACTGTGTGCACATGTACCGCCAATATTTTGAAATTGCGCAAGTCGCAGGTAAAAGCTAGTACTAAATAAACATATCACTTCTCTAATTTATTAAAGTCACAAAACCTTAAGCTTTTTTAGAACATATTTTTGTATATAAATTATAAATATATAATTTTACATATTATATTGGGACGTTTCTACTATAAATATCTATTCAATGTAGAATATAACTGCTGAACTATAACTTAATGTCGCTATGTACCACACGCAAGTAACCTTTTTTTTGTTTGCCTCATTGGAGTTGAGTCCAAAACGGGTCAAGCAAAATAAGAGGCTTATATTAACACTATCCATGATTATCTTTTATTAACTTTTCCCATGAGTAAAATCGTATTAGATATCTAATATCGACAGTGAATCAAAATATATTTTGTCCTTAAACTAAATATAGAAAAAAATCAATTCTTTTTTGTAAAATGTCGTAATATAAGGTTCAGTATATTAATTCAAAATTTATTATTTATAACGATCTAATCAATATCATCATTTAAATTCGATCGATATTCCTCAAATAAATTACAATTTTCTGCATTATAAACTTATTTATTAAGATGGCTAGTTAAGGACCACGACGCGCGACGTCGTAAAAAATCCTATACGAAGATATTTTTATATCATTTCCTTATAAGTCAGTGTTATTGTTTTTATATTCTAGTATAAGAGATATTCTAGTAAAGTTGTATTATTCAACCAACCATGCACGAGATATTGATTCGTAGTAAGAATTAATAGGATTTTCCAGACGATCTATTTATGTAGATCATTTTTCATATTGATACGGAATAAAAGAATAGAAAAATTATATGTTCGTGATACGTCTTTTTTTTCGTCGTCGTCAACTTCACGCTGTATCCCGCATACAGCAGGGTAGGCAGAGGGAACCTAGTGTTAAGACACTCTGTACCCCACGTCTTTTTTTTCGCCATTTGTATATCGTTTTTTAACCCATATTTGCTTTAATTTCAATTCGATTTTGTGTTTCCGATAAGAATTTTTGAATATAATTATAATTTTAATAAGATTATATCTAAATAATATAAAAATAAATGAAGAGGCAAGCCATGGCGTAGGAGCTCAAGTGTGTGATTGTAAACGCAATTGTCGATACCCACTCGAGGAAATAAAATATTCATTTAAATTTCTAGTGTTGAGGCAAAGCCCGGTTTTGAGTTCCGCCACTTACCACGCAATGCCTCCAGAAATCGCCGGAAAACGGGGAACGGAGTGTCTTAACATTATGTTGCTGTGTGCGGGATACAGTGTGAAGCTGATTTTTTTTTTCAATATAAAAATAAGAATTTATCACATCATATGGACAATAACATAACGACGTCAATGTTTATTTATAAACACCTGTAATAAAATATGCTGTTAAAGGTGACCAACTGAAACCACCGCGTTGGTTTATCTATGCTGACAATGAAATGTAACCTAGTCAATATTATTAGCTTCCGCATTATTCATAGACTACACACAGAACCTATGCATACATCATTACAGTTTACGGTTTATTTAAGATATTTCATGTTGAATGATGGAACTAAACGCCGCAGAGTTCTAATATTTATAACGGTCTATGCGGATAACATAATAAGAAGTAGGAATTTAAATTCAATGTATTCTTGACTCAAACAGATTTTTGCATACACTTTTGACAACCGGGTCGTTAGGCAGTTTTGATGTATAAACCCTAGTGAAAAAAAAACCCGACAAGCGCCAGTCGGGCTCGCCCACCGAGGGTTCCGTACAAAAATTGGAGGTCTCAAGCTTATTTTGAAATTCTAGCTTAGCTTAGCCAGAGCTTGATTTAACCACAAATGTATAATTTTCTGATTTTTTGCAAAAAATGCTAGCTGCCCAATTCCATAATCCTTTTCCATAATTGCTAGGTTAACCGAAGGTATCTTATTATTTTTAATTTTAGTGTCGAAATACGCGTCATATAAATAGCCATATCTTTTTTTTTTTAAGTAAATGTAGAAATAAGTTTTTTCAGGAAACCATGTGGGCCGTAGATCTGAGTACATGGTTTGATTTACAACTCAATATCTCCAAGCTTTCCTGAGATAAAGGCTCTTGACAGACAGACGGACAACAAAGTGATCTTATGAGCGTTCCTTTTTTTAAAGGTACAGGACCCTAAAAATTAGCATTTTCTAACAGCGATCGGGTGATGATCAGTATTTGAAGCCATACTCTTATTTCCTCCTTCTGGTAAAGAGGCAAAGCGCGGTGTTGATTTCCGCCACTTAACACGCCAGTGTGCGAATACAGCGTAAAGCTTAAAAATAAACTTGACTGCAGCTTGGCTTACCTACTAACAATTTGACACGTTCGATCGAAATGTCTAAAGTTTAGATTCTAAAGTGATACAAAGGCTGTTCTGTCAGTTCACGTTTTTTCGCGTTTAGTAGAGTTTAAATCTATATACATTAAATATTGTACATATTAAAGACTTATATAAATAATATTATTAGATCCTATTAAACAAAGTAAGCTATACTAGACTAGCTTAGCGAGGTGCACTCGTTGAACTTTTTGCCCGCATTCCGCTTCCCCGTTATCCTATTATGGCGTATCTCGACGACTCGATTGTTTGTATTACCCAATTTGGCATTGGGTACTCTTTGGAGTTTATTGTTGTAGCGTTCGTTTGTTTTGACATGTAAAATTGATATCATCGGCTTATAATTTTTTTAATGAAATTAGTTCGTCGTGGCGCAGTAGCACCCTGTCGGAATGTTAACGCGACGGCTGTGAGTTCGAATCTCAGTCAGGGTACTGGTTATTTTTATTGGCAAAAACATTTCTTAACAAGATGTTTCCTGTGTCTATATGTACACTAGAAATGTGAATTTGAAAATTTTTAATTAAAAAAAAAAAAGATTTTTTTAATAATTTTTTTGTTACTTTACTATTATTACTATTTGTACGTACTGTATAGATGCTTTAAGATAATTCAAAATGTCATTTTCCTTATACGTTGTACAAAAAAATTATCGAAGTTAATTTATTGTCCGGCAACTATCACGCCATATTTATCAACCAATAGTAGGTACCGTACCTGGTACACGCCACACATTGCGTATATTGGCATATAACGGGGAATTGGGAATAACCGCCTTATTTAATTGCTGAAATAAAACGCGACAGGTTGTGGGTTCGGTTCCCACTTAAGGAAATAAAATATTTTATGTTTTCATTTGCTCGCTCTGGTAACGAAGCAAAGCGCGGCGTTGAGTACTGCCACTCAACACGCTGTGCCTCCAAAAATTCGGTGGAAAACGGGGAACGGAGGTGTTTTAATAGAAACGGAGTATCTTAACACTAATTTCCCAGGTTACCTCTGCTACCTAGCTATGTGCGGGAGATACAGCGTGAAGTATGAAAATTGTAAATATAAATTTGAATACGCGACCATTCGATTCAACTTTTTAGGGACTATTTAGTTACTCACAACTTAACCATCTAAATAATAAAATTTCCTTACTGACGCAACCCATATTTCACTTGCAACATAATTAGCGAGCTATTACACCACAGAATCACATTACATAGCGTCTTCAAAGGAATCTGAAGCGCTTAATACATAATCTTCTTCTTTTTATTATCTGTATAAATAAAACGGATGTTATATATAGAAAGTAGTATTTTCACTATCACATTTAGTGCAGTGGTCAGAGAAAACAAAGAAAACTAATACTTCAATATAATAATTTTGCTTCAACGAGGGTGTCGCGATGGTTGTTGGCTTCCCTCACTAACACGCAGTGTTTCGACTTAGAATAGAGGACGGAGTGTCTTGACACTATGTGGGCCAGTGGGCCAGTCCTTGACTAAGCGCGGCGAGTAGAACATTCGAAAAAAAAATATATATGTTAAAAATAATTTTCTGTTCCTCACTCTCTTAAGAAACTTCCTTTCTTCACTCTCCGCCAAATTCCGGAGGCATTGCGTGTTGAGTGGCGGAATTTAGCGCCGCGACTTGCCTTATCACCAGAACGAGGAAATGAAAATATTAAATATATAATTTCTATGATCAGGAATCGTAACCACAACCTGTAACGTCTACAGACAGTCACACGCTTGAGTCCCTGCACTACGACTGGCTTTAAAATTTATTATATTTAATTAATTTAATAATATACCGTCAAATACTAAACGTACACGTAACGTAAGCAATATCTAATGATGCTTATACCTACTACATTTGAATGGTTATTGCATTTCTCATCGTAACAGTGCGTTGAACTCGGTTTTTGCGTATCGGTTGCCGGTCGCGAAGTTTTTTTTATCTAGATGCTGAGAAACACTCCTTGTTTGTGAGTGCATCGAACTCGACGTTATTGTACTTGACTTTTTTAATGTTTAATAACTATTTGTTTATATTTCATCATGTCTTATATTTTAAAATCAAAATCAAATCAGCTTCACGCTGTATGCCACTTACAGCGTGGTAGGCAGAGGGAAGCTAGTGTTAAGACACTACTTTCCCCCAGGCATTGCGTGTTGAGTGGCGGAACTCAACGCCGCGCTTTGCGTCGACATGAAATGGTAATATAAATTTAAGTAAATATTTCATCTCTTCGAGTGACGATCGAACCCACAAGCAGTCGGTTTAACAGTAACACTTTGTGCCCCTGTGCCACGACTGGCCTCAAATGTTAAGTGAAATTTTCCAAAAAAAAACAGCAGTGAAAACTGCATTTTCATTTTAAATGGTTAAGCCGTTTCTTAGAATGGCACAAACGCACAAATAATTATTTAAAAAATCATTGCTTTAGTTTCTATTTCATTGTTAAATGCCACCGGTAACAATTTTTCTCATGCATCTTCACAGTGAAGGTACTGATGAGTTAAGATTTTATTATAAATATAGATTAGTAGCGCTAGTTACATAATATTTAGTTAAGCAAATTCAAAGGACTATTCCTCTCGAGATCCGTTTTTCTCAAATCTATTAAATCAATGTTTCCAGAGTATTCAACGCTTAACAGAGTAAGTACTTAAATTTTAATGAAAAATTGGAAGTTCTATATCCTTAAACGTCCATAGAAATTTAGTAAAATAATAGCTTTTATTAAAGTAGCGATCTAAATTATATTTTATTAATGTTGGTGCACACGGAAGATGTTGACCCATAATATTTGGGGTATGTCTATCATAATATTCATACTTTAGGGTCACTTTAAAAACGATTGATTAATAAACGCATGTAAACTTAGATGAAATAGGGGTGGGGTTCCAAACTCACAAAATAATCTATTTATTTGGTTATTTTTTTAATGTGGCTTATACTACTGTCTTTCTTCAAATATGAAATGAAGATATAAATTACTTTGTTAAATAAAATTATTGTAGAGAAAAATACGTAAGCATAATATATGATGCTTGAATTTTTCATATTTTTTGTTACTTTGTGCTGTAATCACGTTTAATATATATTTTTAATTATACATTCGATATTTAATTTTATATAATAAAGTCTTTTTTTTTTCTAGTTCTCACGTACGTACAGTAGGTTAGGCAAAGGAGACCTAATGTTAAGACACTCCTCATGCACTGTTCAATATTCGATACATAGCGTTTCTTTTACTGATGTGAGGAAATGAAAATAATCCATTCACCCGAGTAAAAATCAAACCCAAAACCGCTGCACCACTGTGCCACGTTAGTCACAAATTTACTTGTTTATTTATTTTTTTAATATAATTTACATTCAACATGTAACTTGACCTCGTTATTAGTCGATTTTGATTCGGCAGAGTGCTAAAGCGGTTGCGTGTTTTTAATTAGTCAACTGCAAGGACGCACTTAGTCTCGGATGGAACATTGAATGCTTATTTGAACTAAGCTATACTCAGTAAGTAGCAGATGAGAATCTACGTAATAGTATGTCACAATTTTATAAAAATAAATAAATCAGCTTCACGCTGTATTCCGCACACAGCAAGGTAGGCAGAGGGAACCTAGTGTTAAGACACTCCGTTCCCCACTTTCTGCCGAATTCTGGGGGCATTGCGTGTTAAGTGGCAGAACTCAATGCCGCGGCTTGCCTCGACACCAGTGCGAAGAAATGGAAATATAAATTTAAGTAAATATTTTATCTCCTTGAGTGGGGATCGAACCCACAACCAGTCAATGATGATTACAGTCACACTTTGTGCCCCCCATATGCCACGACTGGCCTCATAATTTTATTATTTGCGATTATTTGATGAATAAGATTTTAGGTTCTTACTAGGTACCCACTAGATGAATCTAGTGGGTACCTAGTAAGAACCTAAAATCTAGGTACATGATTACCTATATATGTTACGAATGCCCTTCAATATGATTTTACATTTAATAATAAAAATTCAGTCAATAAATTATGCTAGAGATTAATTAAGTAAGGAGATTTTTTTTTAATAAAACCATGCCATTAAAAATTATGAATTTTAAGTAAATTTAAATAATATATGTTGTTTTTGCTTGACTAACTATAATGTACTTTGATACCTGGTTACCTACTGAAGATATATTTTTCAATGTCGTTTATAAATATAAATAATTTGACTAACCAATATGAACGAAGAAAAATTATTTATTTTGTGTAAACGAAACAAAAATAATTATATATTCTGTTATTTGTGTTTTTATCTTGGCATTAGAATATAAAATATGGATTTTAAAATGTCATTGATTGTAATTAAAACGTTGCACGAACGTTAACTGATTACTCTTCGATCGTCAGCAGTATAATATTATTATTTTATTAGTTCGAAAAATCATTGTATGTATAAACATACAATGATTTTTCGAACGGTAGATAAGAGGAACCTAGTGTAAAATCCCTAGTGTTCTCAAAGGTTGCGTTCCCCACTCTCCGTCCAATATCGAGACATTGATTGATTTTCAGCGGCCGATTATAACGCCGCGCCTTGTCTACTAGAGACACGTAACTTAATAACATATAAAGTATTGATGATGAACATACTTACTCATACTCATATTTTATTTTTTAATATTTTTAATTTGTACAATAAAATGGCTTAATAAGTTCTTTCTATTTTATTTAACACGAAAAATAATAACTTATACAACATTCTTAAAGAACATTTCACAATACTATTTCACTTTGTTGATCTGAATCATTCACTTCTTTGTTTTACTTAAGAAAAGAACAATGTTCTTTGTGCTAATTACTCGCGTTCACACAGTATTTAAATTGTCATCTTTATCTACATTTCAATAGAGTACATTATTATACTACAATAATCAGCTGTTCCGTCGTCAGCGCTAGCTGCGTCGGTCTTTGTGTTAGACCGAGACGCTTTTGGAGACGCTCTGTTTGCTGCGACAAAATAAATGAAAACAAATAAACGCCCTTTCCGCTTTTCTTTTATTTGTTTATGCATAGATTTATGGTTTCTCTGTATAGTATAGCTATTGTGAAATCGTGCGATATTTTAACGTGTCTACATTTCATATTTTAGTAAAAATATATTTTATAACTATATAAACATACAATTATGTATGATTAATGATGTTGACAGTTAGTCAGACGCCGCGACGTCCTGATTAACTGAAAACGATACGTCATCAACGAACTCTCGTACGAAACTGCAACGTCCCGCGTGCGGTGCGCGTCAAAATAATTATTATCGGCGGCCGGTTTCCGCACGTGTGGTGCGGCGTGGTGCGCCACCGGGGCCTGCGCCAGTTGACTGCTCGCCGCCTCCCGAGCCTCACGCACGCCACACACCACACTATCCCGCAGCTCCCTGCTCCCCTGACCTAGCCATATTGCGTAACTGATACAATACGTCATGATGCAACTTCGTCACTAGCGCACGACACGTGCTCACCCCGCGGTGTCCGCCGCCCTTGTCCAATCCTAGGAGGACGAGGGGTACCGCCGCGTCTCCGACACCCAATCGCGGCTCGTTTACGAGTTCAACCCGACGAAACGCGGAAATTACCGACAGGAGCCGAAAACTGCGGCAACCCCCAGTGCAGCTTCAGCCCCCAACATGGCGACTATGGTCGCCGCGCCGGCTACGATCACCAAAAAGCCGTCCATAAAAAAATACCGCGCGCCGACGCCGCCGAACAAAATATTGGACGAGAACAGTGAAAGTGATAAAGACAAAGAGAACAATGTGGTCGAACGGGAAGAAAACGATAACGACCAATGTATACAAACAAAACAGGATGACAAACCGGCGTTAGAGGGTTCGCCGGTAATTCGAAGAGTCGGGCCGAGATTGAACGGCAATGTTGACAGGAGCTCCGTGCTTTCTAAAGCGGCTATGTTCGAGGCCGGCAGCCCCAGGTCCAAGGAGAAAGATCCCGCCGAAATGTCACTCAGGGAACGCAAAGCTTTGTTTGAAAAGAATAAGGGTGCCGCAATTCTGCCCAAGGCTGCCTTCGGGCTCGCACCCTCCGTTAAAACACTCCACGGAGACGCTAAAGGTAAGTCAAAGTTTATTTTTATTCAGTGCCAATGGAAATACACATACATGTCTATTTTATATGTAGTATTTCGTTATAGAGAGGTTGTCACACGTTTTTATACTTTGACACATAACTTAGATGTTTTTTCACAACATTCAGTTAGTTAGTTATAGAAGTTATGTTAAACTTAATTTTAGGACAAATATATTATTATGTCGAAATCCATAATGCTTGAAATAATAGATTTTTTTATATTTTTTTTATTAAAGTTATTTTTTTTATTAAAGCCATAAAATTATTAAATTTAATTGCAATTAAGAATTGAAATTATAATGTAAAAAAATTAAGCTGTAAATAGTGAATATTTAGTTTCGGCTTAAACCGAATTTGCGTCATAGCAAATAGATAAATAATATTACTGTTAGCCTACTTTTAACAAAATACATATTGTGGTATTGGAAACAAACAATGCGATGTCGTGTTTACAACAATTTTAAATTTTACAAAAGTTTACATGCGAATTAGCTGAATAAATAATGACTACAACCATATTGTATTAAGGATAGGCAGGTATATTCTTTTTATAATATTTTCTCATAAATTTGACAATTTTTTTTAAAAGATGAAATCTAGATATTATCCCGTTAGGATTACAATATCAAAAACATAGAAAGCATTCTTTAAGTAAAGTTAGTGAAAGAAACAAACTGTTTTTACAGTAATATCTGAGAAGGAATTCAAGTTATTGCCTAAACATGATGTAACGTATAAAATCAAACATATTTCAAAAGTCCTTAAATATTTATATATATTTAAGGACTTTTGAATATGTTTATATGACCGAAGTAAGAATAATATTTCGCGCAACTACTTCGGTCAGGCCCTCCAAAACTGCACAATAATCAATACGATGCACGGCTGTGTCAAAGGTGTTACAGCATCCGGGCGCAGGTTTGTCTTTATAAATAGACACTTTTTTAACAAATATTTGGCCTTTTTTAAATTTGAAATGTTAGGCTTTATTTTTTATTATTTATTTTTTAAATAATATTATTTTATTAATTATTTTTTAAATAATATGATAAACTGTTAAATGCTTCAGCTAAATCCTAGTCGCAAATTACAAAAAAAATAAACACCAACTAGATTTTTGTATCCGTCTAGCTGATTTAACACAGGTCATTGCATACATTAACATAAAAAGTTCACGATTTGTACACTACATGTAAATTTAGACCTTATAGCTGAAACTATACAGCTTTTGGTATATAATACAGGTAAGCTTCTAATTTGCCATCTTTCAATACAGGTTTTGTACTCGTCAAGAGATAAAATGAATTTGCTAGCCAAATTAAATGATAAACGAAACGGGCCACAAGAAATTGTAATTAACATACACTTTAAAGTTTAAATTTTATATTAAATAAATGATTTCGTTGAACTGATTTATTTTAAATATGTGTAATTTTAATTAGCTACTATTAAATCTTTATATAATCAATTAATAATATTAAATTTCTAAGTAATTTGATTTTAAGTTTTTTTGATAAACGGTTATGATATTCAATATGCTTAAAGATTTTAATTTTCTTTATAACATATTTATTTTCTTTTCCAAACAGGCTATCCTATCACATTAATGTTCTGTAAACAAGAAATGATATTGTTTCTTTTATATTTGGTACAGCTGGTTTTATATATTTATATAGCACAAAGAAGTCAGCAGAACAAGTCGAATAATCATTTCACCAAATAAAAGGCATTCTTTTAAATCTCGACGTACGGCGACTGTAAATAGCATTCTAAACTTAAACTTGTCCTTTGTTTTTAAACGTTTTTATCATGTCTGACACTTATTTATTAAATTATTTAATAATTAAGTAATTTTGTACGTAGCGCAGGTATTAAATATGAATAAACTTCAAGTCAAATTAATATATTTCTTAAATATTATCTCTATTAAATCAAAAACTGAAAGATTCGTTCAGGCATCATTGGTGCAACTTCGAGTATTTTTAGATTACACTTGTCACCGCTCTTACAATTTCAATATCAAATAGAATGTAATTATGACCTTTTGTCTTCAAGTTCTTCACACAGAAACATATGTAGATAAATAATAAGGTCATAATAAAATATTTGGATATTTAGATTTTATTTACAAAATTATTCTTGAAAATATAAGAAATAGTTATTTTGTATTTTCATCCTCTATCTGTAAAATAAAATCAAATCAAAAATAGAGAGGCTCTAAAACCGACTGGTTGTGGGTTCGATCCCCACTCGAGGAGATGAAATATTTACTTAAATTTATATTTCCATTTCTTCGCTCTGGTGTCGAGGTTAAGCGCGGCGTTGAATTGTGCCACTCAATACACAATGCCTCCAGAATTCAGCAAAAAATGGGGAACGGAGTGTCTTAACACTAGTTTCCCTCTGTCTACCCTGCTGTGTGCGGGATACGGCGTAAAGCTGACTCTATCTGTAAGATAGTATTAATTATTAGATTTACTATCTGAAACTTAATATATAATAATTGCGGTGTTTAATTGTATCGTTTTAAAAAAAAAATTAAATGATTCAATATTTAAAAACGTTAAATAAACTAAAACTAGTTTTCATGTCTCATGTTTCATAATTCGCAGAATATTATGACTTGCCAGTATTAAAGAGTTTGTGTTTTATTGAAAAACAATTGAATGACGCTGCAGCATTGCATTTTTCAATGAATTTCTAGGTAAATTTACATTTTATAATACTTTATTTTAGAGGAAAAATTAGTAAAGCAATGTAACTTAATCTTTAAAACCACCTTGCCGGTATCGCTATTGTATATAGCAATAGAGTAGTCTGTTTTTCTAATGATTTGTGTGATAAAATTCTCTAAATTTATTTTAAAAATAAATTCACAAAATTGTAAAGTATATTTATAAATATACTTTACACGTTTGTATATTATTTCACATCATTCTATTAACTTAAAAGTTAGTAGGTAAACTGAAGACCAATATAATTTCTTCTTTATTTCAGCCATCTGTCTCCGCTGTGAATTATTGCTACAGACGTCTAGACTATAGTAAGTTAGCAATTTAAAGGAGTGTCTGCAACCTTATGTCCACATAAATTTAGATAGATCAAAATAGATTATCTGAACTATATAGAATTTTCACTATATTGTTAATATCTGAGTGCGTAATATGCTTCCGAATTGTTGACGTCGAACTATGGACTTCAACCAACATGTACATATATTGCCCAATCCATTTAATCAAACTTAGATAATACTGGTACCGCTCGTCAAACGTCACGACCTCCGAGTCAATTAAGTATAAATATAAAAATTGCTGTACTGATTTTTCCTCCTTCCTTTAGTTTTCTATTGATCGATTAATAAACATTATTAGTTTGCGACTATGTACAGGAAAAAAACAATGTTAAGAGACACTCCGTCCTCCGCTTTCCTGTTTTCCTTATTTTTTTCTAATATTGTTAAAGTCATACATTCTTACCGGTAAATACCTCAAAGAATTTGACTTAAACTGACATTATCCTTGTCCCATAGACCTATATTCCTAATACGTAATACAAAACTGGTTCCAACTCCTAATGCTCATGCTTCACAGCTATGTATCGAATTCGCGTAGTTAACGAGCGGTATCGCTTACATAATACTATACCACAACCATCTGTGTGGTTTAATATAACTTAAAGTATTGTTTACATGTATTTATGTATTATGAATAATTATTATGTTAACTACCGTGACGGTTAGTGGGCAAGTGGTTGGGATGTCGGAGATTATAGATTCAATTTTAATTTCGTTCATAATTTTTTTTTAATAGTATTGCCGTGAACAGAAATGTCTACAGTGTTTAAAAAATATATATATATTTAAATTTTTTCGTAGCCATTTCGTGATAGATGTTGCAGAGTGAAAAATGTAATATGGGTCAGTCATTTATTCCAAAGCCGGGAGTGAATATATCGTTAGCATCAACTATAACAGCAAAAAGATTTTTACATATTACATGTACATGAATATGTATGTATTCTTTGTATAATAATTTTGCTCTACATTTACGTAATCCTGTAAAAACCAATGTTAAAATAAAATTATCTGTTTGTTATTATAACGAATAATTTAATATTCTTATAAACCAACTATTCTTATAAAGCAACAACTTTTGGGAGGTATTGCGGCATTGAGTTCCGCTACTCAACACAATGTCTCGAGAATTTGGCGGAAAGTGGCGAACGGAAAGTGTCTTAATCGGAAAACAGTGTCTTAACACCAGGTCCCCAGGTTCTTTCTGCCTACTCCAATATGTGCGGAATTTGACAAGAAGTGATTTTTTTTGTGTAATTTACACGCGGAACTATGGAAGTATTGTGATTGTTGATTGGCGGAACTTAACGCCCCGCTTTGCCTTGTTATCAGTACAGTGAAATTTAAATTTTAAATATTTCATTTCTTCAATTGTGAATCGAAGCCACAACTTCTCGCGTTGACATAAGCACTCTTGTGCCCCTGCGCCATAAATGACCTAAAAGTTATAGTACATTTAATTAACTCTCCAATTTATCCAATCCTTGTAAAACATACTAATTAAAATATTCATCAAATTTAGTACCTACATATCTATAGATAAACGCCATGTTTCAAATATTTGTTAAATCAATATTTTCCACATCGACCAATGCTTCACTGCAAAACGACGGGACTTTTCCTGTAACACAAACAGACATTGCGTTGGTTTGTTTAATGTGTTATTAATGATCCCGATTATAAACATTTACAGTTGTGGTCGTTTCGAAATCTATTATTTATGTTCTATCTATCGTTGGATCTGTGTATTTGGTTTTGTTCGTTACGAATATAAGGGAAATTATTTCAACTGACATATCACGAGAGACAGGATAAATAAGAAAATTGAAAATCACCTTAACGCTGTATGCCAAAAACACAACAGTCTAGGCTGAGGGAATCGAGTGTTAAGACACTTCGTTCCCCCTGAAGGCGTTGCGTACGTAAATCAACGCCGCGCTTTGCGTCGACACCAGAGCAAAGAAATGAAAATATGATTTTTTATAAATATTTCATTTTTTCGAGCATTTCGCATCCATATCCAGTCGCGTTTACAGTTTACGGGCACACACCTGTGCCTAGACTGGCCTCAGAAAGAAAATAGTTTCTTTTATATTATTTAAAATTTGTTCTAGTTTACGAAAACATAATGCCATTTCTTTTAGTTTTAGTGTAATGAAGTCGTTTGAATAAATTTGTGAAAGTTATGCTGTACGTATCTATTATATGTCACAAAAGGGGAGAAAAGAATATGATAATAGCGCTAAATACATGTTTCTTGAAAGGTATAATTTGCATGCCCTTTTGTGGTGTATCACCAGAAATTAAGGTTGTCAAACTGTAGAAAATAAAATACTATACTATTGTTATTAAAGAAATAGTACATTTTATGATAACCATAATAATATTAAAAACTAAACAAAAAATTAATTATACAAAGCGAGTTTTTTTGTTTGTTATATAAAAATAATTTCGCTATTACAAATTGCTTGCTCTGTTGATCATTGGGTTATTATTTTATATGACAATACAACAATAGTTGTAGTCTTTTGTTTTAACACAAAAGAATAATATCATAATTATTATGTACACTATAGTGGACATAAGTTTAGTATTATTTTGAAATTTACACCATTTTGTGATGGGACTTAAAATACAATTAGAAATAAAATTTGAAAACATTTTAAATGAAAACATTTACAAAAACACGGCAACCCTAATTCCGTTGAAAACAATAACGGGTGTTGAAGTGTGCTGTCGATTTATTTACTCTCTCTCAAGCGTGTCACACCGTCGCGTCTGTGATTTGCGAATTTGATGCTATCGGCTTGACACACATACTTAGATTTTTTGTTTTTGGGAAATTCCTTTTTACTTGTTTCTTTAGAAAAAAAATCAGCTTCACGCTGTATCCCGCACACAGCAGGGTAGGCAGAAGGAACTTATTCTTAAGACACTCCGTTCCCCACTTTCTGCTGAACTCTGGAGGCATTGCGTGTTGAGTGGCAGAACTCAACGCCGCGCTTAACCTCGACACCAGAGCGAAGAAATGGAAATATAAATTTAAGTAAATATTTCATCTCCTCGAGTGGGGATCGAACCCACAACCAGTCGGTTTTGCAGTCACACCTCGTGCCGCTACGCCACGACTGGCCTCTTCTGACTGGTTTCTTTAGAAATGAGGAAAAATATGATAAATATATTATTCAACGTATATTTATTTGTGTTCTTATGTATGCTTTTTTATGCTTTGGAAATTACTTTAAATTTCTATTTTAGGAAAAAAATTATAAATGTTCCATATTATTAATACTTTGTTTTGAGTTTAAATTATGAAAAGGCTTAATTTATGTTTCTTATGATACTACATTTTATCTGATAATTAAATGTAAGGTAGTAAGGTTTAAGTTTTTGTTTATATTTTATACATATTCTTAAAATACATAACTGCTAATTTAATATCAAAAGTGTGCATTATGACATATTGCCTGTAAATCATTTTACTGAAAACTTTTACATTTTTAAATTTTACGTCGACGGCAAAACGTAAAATCCTGTTTCCGAAGAAATTTCGAGAAATTCTCTCGTAGTTTTCCCCTACTCTGTCCAAGGAATCTATATGCAAAAACTCCTGGTTCTATTTTCATAATATTTGTAGTAATCTTGAATTATCGAATAATTTGAGGTCATGCCCTGACCCTACTCTTGCTTTTTAAAACTACTGTGTACTATTAGAAATAGTAGTTTCATTGACCTTTGTGCCAGTAAGCTTGTTTGTATTTAGATTAGTGGGTGGACAAATCTATACAAATATTATATTGTTGAAAAGTATCGAGGTCAGTCGTGACTTGTGACGCAGGGGCAGATGTGTTTGAGTGTAAACGCGACAAGTTGTGGATTCGATTCAAACTTCGCTCTTGTAACACGCGGTTTTGAGTTCTGCAACGCAATACGCAATGTCTCCAGAATTCGGTGGAAAATGGGTATGGTGTCTCAACACTGGACTTCCTCTGCCTTATGTATGAGATACAACGTGGAACTAAAAAAATGACATTTTTATAAATAAATAAACATTTATTAAACTCAAAAAGACAAAGTCATATATCACTTCCCCTAAGCAAAGTCTAAACGCCACAAAAACCTAGTTTCGTATTTTCTGTACAAAATCTTATGCAACGTCATTTATCTAGGTAGACAAAGCCTCGACGACCGCCGTAGTAAGCGTCCTACTTACACGCTAACATCATTCTTCATGACTAAGAAATGATGCATTGAAAGTTTTAAGTCAGTATGTTTTTTTAATAATAATAAAAGCAGACAAATTCGAAGGAGCGGAGTGTCTTAACACTAGGCTCCCTCTGCCTTTCCTGCCACATGCGTAAAACAGCGTGTAGCGGAAAACAAAACAATCCTAAATGTCACCCGATTATACTAATAAATAAATAAATAAATAAATCAGCTGTATCCCGCACACAGCAGAGTAGGCAGAGGGAACCTAGTGTTAAGACACTCTGTTCCCCACTTTCTGCCGAATTCTGAAGGCATTGCGTGTTGGGTGGCAGAACTCAATGCCGCGCTTAACCTCGACACCAGAGCGAAGAAATGAAAATATAAATTTACTACTAATAGTAGAATGACAAAAATAAATAAATATTTATTTTTAAATACACCACTACATTAAACTAGTTCATTGTGAGGTGCATTTATTATTGGCAAATGTTGTGAAACGGCCGCAGCCGTTGCTAACGTATTATTTAAAACGCATTTTCTACTAGTTGACAATCGACTAAAGTTCCCATGTTTGGGTTCTTGTTGACTAACTATGATGAGAGGTGTATGCTTTGAAAGATTTTTTTTTTTATATATTTTTATATTATTATAGAAATATTTTTATAAAGCTGAATTTGGATTATATATAAGTAGTATTAGCTCAGCACGCCTAAAAATATTTTTAACTTGACGCGTCACTCTAAGGTTAAATAAATATAGATAACTTTTTGTTATGTTTCCATTCTCCAATATCTTCTAATACACAGAAATATATTGTGTGATCCAAAACAATGCCATAAATTACTGTTTTTTATGTCTAAAAAAAGATTTTAGCGTAGCAGGATTTGAACCTGTTCTTCTTTGAATCCGACAAGAACACCATTAATTGTTAATCAGACTCATTTTTTTATATTTTTTAAATATTAAATCTTTTATTCTTTGATAAACAAACGGTACGTATTACATCCAAAAATTATGTGTATGACGCCATATCCACAATCAAGGTTAGCCCGCCATATGTCGTTCCTCGCAGGGCCGGTTTACTTATAATACATTTTTTATGTACTTTTGCCCTTTATCAATGCGAACAATACAAAGATACTACGGTTTGCATTGTTTGGTAATTTGTATAAATGTTTTTAAGTTATAATTACATATATTCTTTAATTAATATATATAGAGGCCAGTCTGGCGCAGAGGCACAAAGCGTGACTGTAAAACCGACTGGTCGTGGGTTCGATCCCCACTCGAGGAGATTAAATATTTACTCAAATTTTTATTTCCTTTTCTTTGCTCTGGTGTCCAGGCAAAAGTTCGGTGAGTTCTCCCACTCAACACCCAATGCTTCCAGAATACGGCAGAAAGTGGGGAACTGAGTGTCTTAACACTAGGTTCCTTCTGCCTACCCTGCTGTGTGCGGTATACAGCGTGAAGCTGGATATATATACAAACAGAAGGAACCTAGTGCTAACACACCCCGTTCGCCGAAGGCGTCGTATATTAAGTGGCGGAACTCATAGTCGCGCTTTGCCTCGAAATCAAATCGAAATCAAAGAAAAAATTAAACTAAACTTTAAATAAATATTTCATTTCCTCGAGTGGGGATCCAATCCACAACCAGTCGCGTTTACAGTCACACTCTTGAACTCCTGCACCATGACTGGTCTCGACATAAAATCTATATAGATATTAATTTTTAAAATCACATACCTACTTATTTTGTGGCAATCGTTTCAATTGAAAACATTAAAAAAAAGTCAATTACCCAAGAGAAGCCAGGGTATGTATGACCATAGTAACTTATACTTGAAAGCTACTTAGCGTTTAATTTTTGTTCATGTTATGAATCTGAATACAATCGGCAAGCTTTCAGGTGACAAAGTAAAATTCGTCGAAAATTTTACCCCTTTGAAACGGAGCCGGATTACATTACAACCTAAAACTGATTTTTACAGAAAGAAATCCTACATGAGTTTGTTATTTTAGAGTCTTGTATTATTAAATACCACCAGGGAATTTCTTCCCGCTGTCATACCGCGCCCGATGTCATGTCTAAAATCTCGTATTATTATTAATTTTGAGGAAATATATTTTGAAGTTAATAATTCATTTCATAATACCATAATAATTTAAAAAATATAAATTAATTTTATGATATAGTAGGCAGAGAGAACCCAGCATTAAGACACTCCCTTGCCAAGTTTCCGCCCACTTGATAGAGAGAGACATTCAATAGCGGAGCTCAGCGCCGCGTCTTAGTGGCTGAATTTAAAGCCGCTTTTACGACTATAAAATCTTATAATTCTGATATATAAATCACGGCTTAACTGACTTAAAGTCAAAGCAAACTTTATTACGAAAGCACTCCATCACCGGAACTGTACAGTTCTGAAAACAAAACGTGCAATCGAGCGTGAAAATGTTGAGCACAGCTGAACGACGGGTGTGGTGTTCAATGAACTAGGTATGGACTGCAGTTTTACATGTAGATTTTACAAATATTTTTCTTGAATATTACTAGTTCACACACTATGGTCACTTGGTCCGTAGTTTCGTAGATTACGTAGGTAATACAAATAAGTTGGTTTAGATTACTTTCGGTATTAGAATGTTATTTAAAATTAGAGTTGTATGCCGATGAATTAAATTAAATTAAATATTTGAAATTAAATATTTTCTATGGGTTTCTTATAAGAGAAATTATTTTAATATTAAAGAAAATGTTATAAAAAGTAAAATTGTCGAATATTAGAAGTGATTTAAGCTTACACAACTTATTTCTTTTTTCTAAAATATTTTTTTTTCAAAGAACCACAATTACTAACTTAAAACATTACATTTTAAATTTAAGCATTTTTAAAATGCAATTCAGATGTTTAAAGGAAAATTGTCGTCTATGCAAATAAAGCAAGCAGCCTTGTTCTAGTCACGCGACGTATTTGCGTTGGCTTCGTTATAAACAATCAACAATATTCACATAAAAAATACTTAAATAAAATAATACTATAATAAATTTGGTAGAAATTTATATTTAAAATAAGTACAGGTATGCCACTTCTAATGGACATTCTATCTATGGTGATATTGACAGATCTGTGTGACCGATGGCTGGCGATCCGTGCCATTTCGTCCGCGACGTTCGGTTAAGCCAGATCGTGATTTCGTATACTTTTTGCCTTCTAAGCTGTTTCTTTTAGTTGTATAGATATACATAGGTACAGTGGTGAACCTTGTGTCGATACGAATTGGTATTTTGTGAATATCAGTTGCCGGTGTCGGCTTTGAAGGATTTTTTTATTGAATTTATTAGATTTTGTAAGTGAAATCAGTTTTTTTTTTTGTTATAAAAAATATTATATATGCATATCTTATTATATACATACTTATTTTTTCATATTTATGGATCGTATTATAAAAAGTATATAATTTCTTAAACCTTTTTATTTCATATTCATAAAATAATATAGAAATTGTGATGTGCTCAGTACGTGACTATATTTTATAATCACATGTCAACTTTTATGTTGAAATAGTAAATTATAAGATAATTACGCATTTTGCATACTCATGGGATTTCTTCATATAACCTAGATTTTTTTTACTGTAGAATTAATGTATTCACATACTTATTTTATCATGACTTTTTTTTTCTTGAATTAATTTAAGCTTTGATATAACGGTAAAGTTACGCACGATATATCTAAATTGATCACAAACTACAAGAGTATTTATTATTCAATTTATGTTTATAACAGTACAATCGTAAAAAAATTAAGCTCTTATAAATAATTATTAAGTAAATTAAATAGTCAGTATGAATTATTTAATTTTAAGTATTTTTTTTATTTATAGTAAGCGCACGTGAAATATTAATACAATACATACAGATATAATTTATTGGAGTATATCATAGGTATCGGCCATCACACATAGACAAGACAAGTACACACAAAAAAGAACTTGTTACACAACATTACAATGCAACACAAAAACCATTGGCACTGAATAATCTATCTTATTGAACGTTGACCCCAAAATTCAAAAGTTTTTGCTTTCAGATAAGAAATCAGTACAAAAAACCACACCAAAAAGTACGCCAGAGAAAAGTTCTAGGACCAATTCGAAGGATAGCTTAACCGACGACAATATAAGCCAAAGCTCAGTCGGTGGTGGTATAAAAGGGAAGCTCGCTGCACTTTTCAGCAAGGAGCAAACGATAAGTGAAACAACGATAGCTAAAAAGGCGAAGCAAGAAAGAGAGAGAGAAATGGAGATGCTTCAAAACAGATTCCACTATAAGGTAAGACCCGTTTCTTTTTTTTTCGTCAAATGAATGGAAGTTCCGGAAGCTTTAAGCTCGGTAGTTGAGGAATGTTAAAGACAGTAGTTGATGTTAGTTTAGTTTTTGTGTTGGTATTACGTGTGTTTTATTATTATGACATTTATTTTTATTTATATATATGTTTTTTTATCTATATTACTATATCATTATTCCTATATGTATTTTTGAAACGCGGCGTTAAGTTTCGCCTGTCAACACGCAATGTCTTGAAAATTGGGCAATGCGTGAGGAACAGTGAGAACCCAGTTTTAAGACACTCCATTGTCTTAAAACTGGGTTCTCTCTGTCTGCCTTTTTACATGATAAAGTAATATTTTTTAACTCTATCGATCGAATATGTGCCTAAAATATACGCAAAATTTGGGTTAGTTCTAGATTATTTATTTTTAATATTTTTTTTAAATTTACCTTTTTTTCATTATACTCGTATAATATATTATAGTCATATTAGGTTTTAGTTGCTTAAACACCTATCCTTATATGGTTTATCGTTCTCAAAAACTATTAATCTCTATTGTACAGTGTCTCAAGGAAATGATGTAGGTATTATAGATTACACAATTTTTATTAATTTCGAAAAATCCCTTGGTGATTCCTAATCGTCATCGGTCGTGCGATTTACATATATATACATAATAGACTTTAAGTTTTTCCTCGTATCAATTTTATTTTGTTTGAATATGTAGCTGCAAAACCTTTTAATGTTCTAATTGTAAAAAAATTGCCATTTAAATACATTTCACACACGAGCCAAATGGGTCATCATTTTGCTAACATCTATATTTATAAGTGTGTGACTGTTAACACGATGCTTATGGGTTCGATTCCCACTCGAGGAAATGAAATATTTAATATTTTCATTTCTTCGCTCTGGTGTCGAGGCAAGGCGCGGCGCTGAGTTTCGCCACTCAACACACAAGTCCTCTAGAATTCGGTGAAAAATGGAGAATGGAAGTGTTTTAAAGAGAACAGAGTGTATTAACACTAGGTTCCCAGGTTCCCTCTGCCTACGTGCGTGATGCAGCGTGAAACTTAAAAAATATCTTTATATACATACATATACATAGCTACTCGACATAGTCGTTGCAAGATAAATAAATAAAATATTTGAATAAAAAAAAATGCCAAATCCATATTTAATTCTAATATCTTTTTATTCATATTCATATTCAAACATTACAAAACAAAGAATGTTGCACAAACCGACACGCATTCAACAAATAAAGCAGTAAGTTCAATTTCTATACAAACACAGCGCCCTTTTCGAGCTATTCTCGTCGTCGTCGTCGTCATTCCGGGACTCCTGCCCTTTTCTTGTAGGGCTAAGTGCACTTGCCTTGTATTTTGTGACCCGGCCTCATGTCTAGACAATTCACGTTTGGCCTTCCTTTTGAAATATGTATTTATTTTTAATGTATGTAATTTATGGTATTTATGTTTATTTTATGCTACTTATGGAACTTGTTTCATTATTTAAATGTAGATAGATATAGTCGATATATACAGATGCTAAACGTCGCCTGCAAACTTAGTTTGCATTTAGTTCAAAGCGCAGAAAATCTAGTTTTTTCCCGTAGATATTTCGAGAAATCTTCCCTCAGTGCTCACATCTTAAATCTAAGTTAACAGTATGTTTTCAATTTTAAGTTTAGTAAATTTGCTTAGTTATGTAATTTTCTGTCAAGATTTATAAACAAGATTTATGAAAATGCAATGAATACAGATCAATCGATGCCATAATACTCAAACATTCATAATTCTCAATTCAATTTTTATTCATAATTCTCAGAGCAAATAATCTCCATTTGCGTAAATTTTACAAAAGTCTCCGAATTTTTAATAATATAAAAAAATAAGTTTTTCAACATTCGATGCTTTCTATAGATAAAGAATCTTTTCTTCATGTTATTTTCTATATAAATATTAGTGCTAAACATATAATTTTCTGCGGTTCACCCCAAGTGTTGGGAATGTGAGGCAGTCGTTAATCACCGTTACTTGTGGTTTTTAGTAATGAATGTATGTATGTAGGTCTTCATTTGAAGTTCCGGATATATTTATTTATATATTAACTGATATCGATTGATGTAAAAAAGAAAATAATTAAATTATCTTCACTTTGTATCTTGTACACAGCAGGAGTAGGCACTCCGTTCCCCACTTTTCGCCGAAATCTGGAGGCATTGCCTGTTAATTGGTGGATTTTGACGTGGCGCTTTGCCTCGACACCAGAGCGAAGAAATGAATATATTAAATATATGATTTCCGCCACTTAACATGCAATGCCTCCAGAATTACACTGCTAAATGCGGGATACAGCGTGAAGCCGAAGCTGTGAAAATATGTACATAATATACTAGAAAAATTCAAAATATCTACATCTACAACCCGGGAAGTTGTATCTTTGTCTTGTTTGACTAAACGTGTTAATTTTAACACCTTACTTGGTTCTAAGTTTCCCTTTCCCATGCCCTATTTTTCGAATAAGTGAAATCTGTTTCATAATGCTCAGCAATTGTACAAATATCTTGCTACATCAGAATAATGTTTCAATAACGATCATTTTCATATAATAATATAATTTTAATATTCAGAATGTCAATGTTTTGTCTTTTATATAATTTGTGTTAGATGTGCTTGAATGAGCTGAATGGTTGTGGGTTCAAATTCAGCTCTGGGAAGTTTATTTTTGTATCTTGAAACGTAATTTTTTCCTTGGTTTGGTTTCAATATATTTGATCTACGGGTCAGACCATGTGCTTTAATTGAAGACATTTTAAAAAGTTATCTCGACGTGATATGTAAAACCCCAAAAATGTGAAATATAATTGAATAAAAAAAACTCTTATTTAATAAAAATATAATACAAAATACATAATAGAACGAATTAGGTATAAAATAAATTATTGTTGTCTTTATTTCTTTCTGAATAATAAATAAAGCTAGGAATGTTCTCACATCACTCGTTCGCGTTTAACCGAACCATTTTTATATGTTTATATTGATTCCTATTGCAACTCAATAGCTATTAATAAATAATGAATTAACTTTATTATAGCATTTGTAAAACTTGTCCTTGTAGAATTTTTTTTATAAAGGTAAAGTCTTGTTTTTGCAAGATTTAAAAATGTCAAATAATTTATAAGCAAAATGTCAATATCATAACTCTTTTTAACTCGATTTCCGAACCATATCACTATTTTTACGTTTAATAAAATAAAAAAATTGCATGATATTTATACGTTTATATGTAATTTATAATATTTTGTTATTTTTTTTTTTGCTTCCTACGGAGCTTAACTAGACCGAAACAATTAATTTAATATAAATAATATTAAAACTAAAACTATATGATAAATAATCTTTCCAGCCTCCAACAGCTGAAAAACCTGAACATGACTCGGAGGACGAGCAGAGCGAACATGAAAATGAGAAAGCCCCTCTAATGGGAAGTACTATGAGCTTATCTCAAATCAATAAGAAGCCAGAGATCATTGCAAATGTCCCTAAGATTGTAGATTCGAAATCTGAACCTAAGGACAAGGAAGCTGAACACGACAAAGTTGTTGGTTCACAACCGGTTAAACGAAGAAGTAAGTATTTTTGATCTTAAAAGTTTAATGAAAATAGAAAACGTCTCGTTTATGTATATAATAATTTAAAAAAAAAGGTGAAACTACTCTCTGCTTTTCTCTAAGAAATGTTAATCTAATCTAAAAACATTTATTATTTAAAAATAAAAATAATGGTATTGACACATAACATATATTTTAACAATAATCATAAAAAGAAATGACAATTTATTCATTAAAAAACAAATTAATCAACGTGTATCTCTTTTTTCCAGGTTCCCAAGATTCACCAGTAGTGCTATCAGTATTGGAGGACGTAAAGAGGATAAAAGTAAATAGCAATTCAAAGGAAAACGGTACCATAGTACAACAGCCCAGTTTATACCCGCATCTGTCCGACATAGAAACTGATAACTCAAATACTCAAGAAGAATATTCTGACTGCGGTGGCTCGAGGTGTGGGCACTATACTTTAGAATGTGTTTTCTTTTTTTTATGTATTTGAACGTTATTTTGACTCAATTTTGGCTTGTAATATCGATTTATACCTACTATCGGAGTATAATCGAGTGGTAGTTGCTAAATGAAATCGGATTATTATTTTAAAAGCGTGTTTCGTTATATAGAAATTTGAACGTGGCAGGATTTGAACCCGTGAATGTTATATGCTGGCCTAAATAATAGCATCCATACAATATGTTATAGCATTGCGCTTAAATCCACCATATTGTGCGCCATATATATTGCAAAATATTAATTTATATCGTTTTGGATTTATATAAGTACACAATAAGTACAATTTTAAGTTAATGATTTAATATTCTAGACGTCGAGATAAATTCTAAAAGAAAACTAGTATTTAAAAACTAACATTATTTATTTAATAGTTCGGGTATTATTAAAAACAGTTATTACAAAACGTTAAAGCTGATACCTCGCATAATAATATTAGTGTTAGCAATGTACTTAGATTTATCATTTATAATTCTACCTACATGCGAAGTGAAAATGGTTAGGCATTGCCGTCTTAGGGCCTGTCTATATAAACCTAGGTCTCGAAGGCTGATCCTGTCTGATTAAATTAAATAAATAAATGATTAAATTAGTTGTTACGTATTTGTATCTATATTGGATAAAAATATTTCAGTGTCTGTCATTTTGAATGGATTTTAAGGTGAGCAGGAACTATGATTAGAAAATAAACTTTTTTTTTTGGAAAAATTAGGTACTTTATCGTCCTTTCAGCGACTGATGAATAGGGCTACAGAATGGCTTACTTACGCTACTTCTTTTTAAGAACTATACGTAAAATTAAAAAAAAATACTGAGTTAAAGTAAATAAATTTAAATTGGAATACCACTAATATTAAAATAACATTTTATTAGTAATTAGTTAATTACCATAAGTATTTATATGATTTATAGTAAGTATTCAAATAACAATATATACTTAATCGTCCCCAGTTATACATACAACGTACGAGTAATATATAATATTTTTATCGGTTTCTTAGAAAAAAATGCTTTTTTCCTTGTATGTTATTTCCTTATATCGATATGATTACGTTATAAGGAAGTATCCATAAGCACAACAGTTATTGATATAAGATTACCTAATTAAATATATATATTACAAAAATTTGACTATATTTGAACATGCAACTCTCGAGAGGATATGAATTTCGGTTTAAGTACTACACTATACGTACGTATACTTAAATCAAATAAATATAAACTTTTAGGCTATATATCAAAATAATTCCATATCTTCCACCCTACTTACGAGTAATGTGACGGTATAATAGATTCTTTTATAGTAAATTATAGTTTGCTATTGCAAACAAATTTTGTAGTAAGAAAATATTGCAGATATTTATATATTTATTCTTAGTAATAATATTTAGGTTCTGTCATTACATTTCCACTGAGCTATAACTGTTTATATCACTTATGAAAACTCATTTTTTTTTTAGATTTATGATAAATGTTAAATAGGTATTAATATTGAATAATATTGATTTGCTAACATACGCCCATTATTCGTAACAGACGGACAAAAAAAATCTATTACTTAAATCCACTTCACCATTGAAATTAATAAAGTCCTCATATATAAATTGTTATATGTTTGAAATGAGACATAAAAATTTAAATTGGGTTTATTTTTATTTTTCCTATCTCTTAATGTATATTTTTTAAAGATAATGTTAAATAGATGATATTAATAAAAATACAACGATATATAAATATCTGCAATCAATAGGAAATAAAGACTAACTAGAATTTTCATTATAACTTATTATAAGACTGTAATGTTGCCTCTTTATTGTAGACTATTTGTACATAACTTATATACTAGAATTAGTACTTAACGTTTAGACTGCTTCCAACGGAAATATCGCAATTATGACAATTTTCTATAATATACATAAGTACTTCCTGTTCAGAAATCAAGTCAATTGAATGTCCCTAATTATATCTAGCTGTTGAAATATTTGAAACACCTTTTAATGAAATAGTTAAATACGATATTGCTTTTCTAATAAACTACAGACTTCATACTACTTTATATTTCCATTTCTTCGCTCTGGTGTCGAGGTTAAGCGCGGCGTTGAGTTCTGCCACTTAACACGCAATGCCTCCAGAATTCGGCAGAAAGTGGGGAACGGAGTGTCTTAACACTAGGTTCCCTCTGCCTACCCTGCTGTGTGCGGGATACAGCGTGAAGCTAATTTATTTATTTTTTTTACAGACTTCATAGTAAAGAACCTTTCTTAGATATCCAATTATTATAGGCAGTATTTAAAATATTTGTGTTATATACAATATTATATTTATTATTTAAACTGCGAATCCAATACTTAATAAATTCCGTAAATAGCACAAACTTATTCAATAATATTTCTTTAAAAATAATATAGTGATCTGCTATGACAAAGGATACAGAATATGATAATATTATATAGAAATATATATTACAAACATAAACAATGAAAAATATCATGTTTTCCTGTTCAATAAATTTTCTTCGAAAATATAACAGACTTAGAATATCAATATAACAAAAGTTGTTTACGAGTTAATATTAAAGTTTAAATATTTATAAAACCACGGAACATATTTAGACTGGTACAATAATACGGTTATACAAAAATTTAGGTAAAGTTTTAAAATTCTTTAGCCATTGCCTTCTATATTTTGACATGTTTTTTTTTGTTTTTGTGCCAAATATACAAAAAAATTGCCATAAATTGCAATGGAAGTGTTGCTAATTAGCGATACTTTTATTGGAATGTAGTAGTGATGGGTCAACTCGAGTCGAACCTCGAGTTAATTACTTTTCGACTTTAAGTACAAGAAGCATAAAAAAACGATATTTATATGTAAAAAATACGACTACCACCAAAACTAAAGCTTAACTTGACATAATTTATTTTGGCGACTTTTTTTTACATATTATTTATGTTAAAAAAAGTTAGCACACATAATAATGCGAACGTAAATTGTTTCAAGTTGTTTAACTGTTACAGTTACAATACGGTCGACGAGTCGTGGCCGCCATGAAATTAGATTTTCAGAACTTTTGCACAGTGTTTGTTCGTAAAGAAAATAATCAAAAGTAGTAAAAATCCGAATACCAAATCTGCACAGCCATCTTAAGCTAAATTCGGCGGCCACGACTCGTCAACCATACTATCGCTTGAGTCGTATTTATTGTGAGTTGGCCCATCTCAAAAAAAAATTTGTATTTGTTCTATTGTAGAATAGTGTTTAATAAAATATTCTTTTTCAGGTTAAACTTTAAGTTGTTGTCTGTGATAATAGAAATGTTTTCTATCAGATTTTGTAATAATAAAATATTATGACTATACACGTATTTCATTTTCCTTGTGTTGCTTACAATAACAGGTTTTTTAGTGTGCTAAATGCTAATGGTAAATGGATTTATTTTATTTATTTGTCTAACGTTACTGAAGAATACTTATTTAGAAAACGTATAAAAATTTGTAATTTGTAGCGGCACTCGAACCCGCGCCTCTTGGAAACAGAACTGGTCGGTTGAACTGAAAACTGATCGGTTTCCAGGAGGCGCGGGTCCGAGTGCCGCTACGTTCAATTTTAAAAATGTTAAAAATATTACCGAAGAATTTTCCCATTATTTGAAATTTGGAGCAACCGAAGAATTTTCCCATTATTTGTAATTTGAATTTAAAAGTTCTCCTTGACTAAATCTAACTATCAATATACAATGATTTAATATATATATAAATTTTCTTTATATGTTATTAAATTTATACAAATACTAGCGACCCGCTCGCGGCTTCGCCCGCTTTAACTACTGAATTATTCATATAATGTACCTATGTTTGCAAAGCACTTAAAATTACTAATATGAAAATTATTGATTACCTTAATGCAACCCACATTTTCGTAGCTCCAATAAGGATGTTCCAATTGTTTAAAAAAACACACACCTGAACAAATGACACAAACAACAGAAAACTTAAACGAAAGAAATTATAAACAACAGACTACCTACT